>MU226188.1:2278848-2316072 GCA_018584345.1 Thuja plicata
CTCCACCCATCTCTCCAGTCCACATGGGTAACTTCACCCACCTCTTCAGTTCAAAAAGGCAACTCATAATTAGCTCTTCAGTTAACCAAACTCTATCTCCTCTTTACCAAATAAAGAGGTGGAGTTTGCTGAGGACCTCTACTGTTCCTTTTGATCTCAACCATTCATCTCTCCATCTCTGGGGTTGATCTCAATCGTTCATATCATCACCAATTCCTATATAATAAACCCTTCATAACCATTTTAAGGGTCCAAGATTTCAAGCTCTCATGCGCCATTACTCCATCAGTTTGGTTCTAGCATTCAAGCCATCTTGCGACCACACACACACACATTTCAATTGTCAAAATTATCGAAGCTTCTCAAGTCATCGACGTTGCCCCGCCAATACTGAGCATGAAGAACAACGTTTCGGAAGGAGTAGAGAGAAATAATAGAAGCTTCAAGCATCACGGGGTTTGCATTTATTTGTCTTCTTTTCTCTTGCTTGTACATTTTATTGCTCATGTTTCTAGTATTCATTTAGTAGTCATTATATACTTGATTTGCATTCATTTGTGAAACCTTTGCTACTAACCCTCACCTTTGGAAAGCTGTGGGAATCGAAGAGAGAGGCATATAGTATGTAATAAGATGATCAGAAAAATTAGAAAATACATGTATACACTATTATAATAAAAGGAAACCAATGAGTACATTAAAATGTATGTACCATGGAAGTGTCAAGGCCAAATGAAATGGCCGAAAACGTGGACCCCTCCATTTGTGTCATCTCATCCTCTGTCATCAACTGGACATAAATGAAACACATAAAAAAACATAAGTGGGCAATCATTATAAGAAAATTCTATTAAAAATACAAACGTTTAAAATTAAATATAATTTACCATGTTAACTGTTTACTCTTACAATAATAGTAGGAGTCCATGGATCTGTATGCCCCTGATGCACATCTCCATGGGGTGCTTCAGTGCCTGTAGTATGTTATGTAGTATCATCCACATCGAACACATAGTTATATGCATCACTATCATTCAGGGTACCCAAGCACATATTATTTCACATAACACAAGTATTAGGCACACAATCATGTGAGTTTGTGGAGGATTTGGAAGGGTCAGAAGCATCAGTATGATGAGGCAACAATGCCACACTCTGCCTATCTAGTAGATCACTCAAGGTGTGAATGGCTCGAATAGTTTGTGAGTCAGACTCATCAATAATGTCAGTATGCTACACCGTAGGAGGTGGTGAAATCTCAGGAGGGGGGATATATATGCGGGATTTCACCCACTGTGCCCCTGGCCTGTCCTGTTGAGCACCTAAGCCTACGCCCTAGTTCTGTCTCATGCTCCAATAACTTACTTTGTGACCGAGCACAAATTCAACATACAATTTTCTTATGAAATATAATGGGACATCCAAATTGCTATGGGGCGATCTATCAAAAACCATCCACCAGCAATCCAAAAAGTTTTCACATATTGCATCATTTGTTCACCATTTAATTGACAACTTGGTTTGTTTAGGGTCCACTTTTAAACCAATTTTGGGATCAACAAAAATGTTACATATGTCACATTTTTCTATATTTAGATCCATAAATTGATCATAGTCAAGTCGATCATCAAATTGGGCATGCATGGATTCACGCCAAAGAAGTGTAACATTGTGTTGTTCTGTGAGTTTCTCCATGCTTTCAATAATGGAGTTCAGTGTGGAAAACATGGGGTGCAAGGTGGGGATATTCCCATATGTGTTTTGATATCCTCTAAGACGATTTAGATTGTCTCCTATGAGATCCTGTAATGGTCGAGGGTTTGAGAATGGCTGGTCTTCTGAAGGTGGTGGATTGTTTTGAGGTGGTTCTAGATTGTTCGTAGACTCATTGAGAGGTTTTTCATATTGGTCTAAATCCACGTCTGGTTCAAAAACAATAAAGAATAAACAATATCAATTTAAACACTAGTTTTTATCATTACGACTCTAGTTTATAATCAATTTAAAAAAAACAATAAACAATATCATTTAAACCGTAGTTTTTTTTTAAAAACAACAAATTTCAATCCAAAAATAGAAAACAAGGATGAAACTATTAAAATTCACTTACCAATTGATTGTAGAAAATCTGATATCAGATCCCTATCTGATATACGATATGAGAGGCTTAGGCTTGGATGCTTCAACATTTTCACAATGAAAATGCTGAACGCAGCCGCGGGCAACAATATATTGTTACTGATGAATATCAGATATCTGATATTATCCGATATCTGATAATATTGGATATCTAATATTATCTTATATCCAATAATATCGGATATAAGATAATGCTTTAGCTTTGGATTTTGGCTTGGCCAGGTGTACTGACACCCAGGCGCACTCAAAAGTCAAACTTTTGGGTGCGCTTTTGGATGAGTGAAAAATTGATTTTTTCACATCGCCAATTTTTGGCATACCATGATCCTACACAGACCCATAGGTATATATTTGAATATACACAATGTCTCGATAATGGCTTCTTCTATCTTGTTCTTCTCCTCGGGATTCAGAGGTAGCCATTGTCTAATCTTAGGATCATATATTCTACCTGACTTGATGATTGATGTGGCAACCTCATCAATTGTGGTAGGAAGTTTCTTCTTTTTAGGTTGTTCATCTTGTTTCATTTTCTTCCTTATCTTCCTTGCTTTAGATTAATCTCCTTCTCCTCTTTGGTTATGAAGTTTTCCCAGTTTGAGGTTTCCTCTTGTAAGTCCTCACTTGTCCTTTCTTAACTGGTGATGACCTTGCATATTTTGTTGTCTAACTCCTTATCCTAGATGCAGTAGTAGCTCTTGGATTCTTTGAGGGTGGTGCATCAGTCTCTATTGATTTGGAGTCACTCACTTTGTCACCTTCACTAATGGGTGACTGTCCCTCAGTGTCTTGTTGTTGTTCTGTCTCTTCATGGTTTAATGACAACTTTTTCTTAAGTGTCTTTACCATTTTATCCTTCTTTCTATCAATTTTATTCACTACTAGGCTGATCTTTAGTCCTTCCTTAGCCTCTTCATATGTTCCAAACCTTGGTAATGATTTTTCTAATGGTTCATTTAATAATGCTTCAATAACATTGGTGACTTGATCTATGTTGATCTCATAGTCAAGTGGGGCTAACCATGTTGTCCTTAGTATAGCTGGTTTGATCAAGGTGGTATTGGTGTCTACCATAAAACAAATATCAGCTTTATATTGATCCACTAGTTGTTTTGGTATCGTCATCCTTTTCTACATTCTGTCCTTGAATCCAGTGAAATATGCATCAATAACTATTGTAGAGTTGTCTCTTAGTGACTTAATAAACTCACTAATTTGAATTGTCACTAGTCGGGTAGTGTCCCAATTGACATTACTAACAGATGAGAAGAAGTCTTGAAAGTAGAAAAATATGCACATGAGGAGTGAACTAAACTTACATGAGTTAGATTTTGCTGATCTAATGGTCCTCATCTTCTCCTCCAATTTCTTTAGTAGAAGCTTGGATAGATCCAACTATAAACCCTTCTTCAAATATTGTGAGCAGTGTCTACTACTCTACATGCAATGCTATTCATTCTGCTAGCTTGGAATATCTTATATCCCAATACACACGCACCAAATTCCAGTTCTGGATCTTTGATGGAATTTACCTTTAATCCTCTGTCATCCCATTCTGCACCTGTCATCTTCTCAATCTTGGGGCGAGAAGGGTGTTTGAGTGCCTTGGCCTTATCGGTAATTGGATAACCGATCAATGCATGTATTACATCCCTAGTGATCTATTTTGGCTTGTCCAGCCAAATCTTTCAGTCATGTACCCTGCTTAGTACTATCTTGATCCACTCAGTTTTAAACTCCTTTAGGAACATTAGGGAATTTTCCAGCCCTTTCATGCCTATATGTTTATGTTCATCCTTGATGGTTCCATCTGTGCAAAGCTTCTTGTAAGCTTTCTCAACTTCCAGATCTCCAATTTCTACAAATTTGCAGTGGATATACGCTCGGACATCCTTGATTAGAAAAATCCTAGACGGTATGCTTGAAAATGCATCAACATCATCAGGTTGTGAAGAAACCTCTGGGAAAATTTGTATTTAGGTTCTTCACACATAGTGTTCTTGATTAGTTTGACCCTTTTATCCTTGGCATTCTCAATCTTGGAAACACGAGATGTGGTTGCCATGGTTTCTAAAAATTAGGGCTTTTCCCAATAATAATTGTGAGCTCAGTGAGTCTTTTAGTTACTCTCTTGATCTGCTATAGATACTATGAATCTGTCTGAATGTCATGAATTTTCTTGTCAATTACTTCTACAATCTAGTCACTATTCTTCACTATGTGCTCTACTCTTTGCTCTACTAATCACATGCTGAGTGAATGAGCTATTCCATCACCTTTTTATAGATGATGCCCTAAGTGGTGCATTTAATGATTTACCCACTTATCAGTGTTTGAAGATGGAGTTACTCGGGGAAAATGCTAACTTCATTCTCGGTGAGAGTGTGATTCTCGGGGTAAGTGTCAACTCAATTGACTTTATACATGTTCACCGATGGTGCTCGATTTATAGCGAAATCTTCATTGTCTTTTTACATGATTATCGATGGTTCTTGGTTTATACTAACAACTTGGATTTTGTATGTACATTGACAATTCTTGGTATGCATTGACTGAGGAGATTGGATTCAAAAATTCATAACAAGTAATACCATAGTGCATCTTTATTCATGCTAGTTTGGCATTTTATCAATGTATAATGAAACTGATATAAAATATAACTTGGTATAGTGTAATTCCATACTTACTTGTTCTGCTTAGGTGGGGGTGGTGATATCACCAGATCCATTGGATAAGGTGTGACCAATTGTATTGCTTGGTTCAGCATCATCTGTGTTTGTAGCTTTCCTCCACATTTTATTTCACATCTTCCTGATGTCTTCAATGGTGTTTCCATTGGTGAAAGTGCTTGTCTCTGTCACTTGGTCTCTGTAGTCCTTTCTTAGATGACTAACCCTATTATAGTGTAAGCATGCCATTTTGGGGCTAGTCTAGCTTCTAGACCTTCTCATCCATTTTCTCATGCAGTTTGCAGCTATGTGTCCATATCTACCATATGTTGTGGAATTTGCCCATGTGTTGTAATCCCAAACATATGAGTTACCAAATATTTTCGTTTGATAAGAATTTTCTTTTTCTTTAGGCTTCCATGCGTTCCTTTTCTTCTTCCTGCATTCAAGAGATGTGTGCCCATGCATTTTTCAAGAAGGAAAGTATTTTTCCATGTAGGTTTCCTTCTTTGGTTGTTTCACCTTGGATCTACATTCATGTGCTCTATGTCCTCTCTTGTTACAGTTATAACAATTTCCTATGAATGTAGATGTGGAATTAGGAATACCTTTCATTTTTATTTTTCAAACATTTGATGTGTGGCCTGGTTTTCCACAGTGATTGCATGACTGCTTTCTTGGTCTTGGATTTGTGTAGACATATTTTTGATCAGCTTGGTATGGTGATTCTCCATGCTCAGTATACCTGTTGGAAATGAGTTGAGTAACTAAGAGGGGAGGGGAGAATCAATTACCACAAAAACAAATCCAAGTCCCTTAGATGTCTTAAAAAAATCAGTCACTGTTGCTCGGTTAACATAGATGTTTCACTGTCACTCGGTTAACATAGAAAATCTTAAGATATTAACTGTGATTATCTTTAGTAATTAATTTCAGAAACATAAACCATAAAGAATATGAAATGTACACAAATAACACCAAGTTTTAATGTGGAAACCCAATATAGGAAAAGCCACCAATAGAAACTAGTCACAATTTTTCACTCTTCTAAAGTGAGCCCAGTTAGGAGCCAACCTTGTTAAATGTTACAATAACACACTGTTATGTGTGACCTGGTTAGAGGATTTAATCACCCTGTAAGGAGTGGCCTTGTGAAAGGTCTTTGAACACTTCAATGTAGAAATGTCACCTTGTTAGAGGATTTACAAAAGACTGTTAAGTCTACTCTGTTAAGAGATTTTATTACTGCTACAATTGTTAGAGAGTAACAATGAATTAACCTATTTTGATAAATAACTATCTTTCTGATTCAGATCTCTATTCTGGATTAAGTACTTGATCCTCACTGATCGGATATTCTGTTGCAGTCCTTTATATTTTGTCTTCAATCAGAATCACATCTGATTTCACCTTTAATCTTTGTATCACACTTCACATGCAATTTACACATCACTAATATTATCTCACACAATTCAATCCAAACTTGACCTTACATATATATGTTAAGCCTTGTCAATTCGGCCTTGATATCCTTCCAAATAAATAATAAAACTCATGTTTGTCGGCTGCATATAACTAATTATCCATAAAATATAATTCACTATTAGTCGGCTGACACTAACTGTTCACTCGGTCAATACTGAAATATTTTAATGCCTGACCAACACTTTAATGCCTAAGTGAACTTAGTTAGAACTGAAAAACACTTTGGTAATCTTCAATGCCTGAGAGAGCTCAGCTAACATTGATTGTGCTTGTATAGGATTAGACATTTGAGTAAACATCACTATACTTGTGTAAACATCAATTACAATACACAATTGAATAATTTTCATCAACAATCTCCCTCTTTGGCATTGATGGCGACACAACATGTCATAAAACATAGAATTATAGAGCAACAAACATAAGAATGAAATATTTTTAATGTCCTTAGCTTCATTCTGATTCTCATCCAATTTTATTAATGTCTTTAGCTTCATTCTAATTCTCATCCAAAACTCCCTCAAACACTGAAATACAGATTTCTCCCTCTTACATTAATCTTTGTCTCTGATAAAGTTCTCCCTCTCTCATCAATCTCTCCATCAGTAATCTCTCCCTCTTTCACTGATCATGTAGTAATATCTCCCTCCATCATGAGTTATTATGACATATAGTAATCTCTCCCTCTTTGACAACCAATGCTAAAAACACCAACTGATGTATCCAATGAAATTGTAATGTACCTGTCTGTACTGATTCATATGCAATAAGCTCTAAATATCTGCATCAACATGTTTAGTATGTTCTGTAGCTCTGTTGATGCATCACTAAAATATGTTTTAGTGAGCCTTAGTTAGGGGAATTACCCCTAGATTTACTCTAAGATACAAAAATGCATCCTTAGGTAGCGGTTTTATGAATATGTCTGCAATTTGTTCTTTGTTATTCACATATTCCAATCTTATTTCTTTGTTCTGAACCAATTCCCTCAAGAAATGATATTTTATTGCAATATGTTATTCTTGGTATGCATCACAGGGTTCTTTGAAATGTTAATAGCACTGGTGTTGTCACAGTAGGTAATGATAGGTTATGCAATTTCCACCTTCATACCTGACAAAAATTATTTGAACCATATGATGTTTGAACAATTCACTACTACAACAACATATTCTGCTTTTGCTACAGATTGAGAAATACAGTTTTGTTTCTTGCTTGTCCAGGAGACTAACCTCTTTCCAAGAAATAGTGCTCCACCACTTGTGCTCTTTCTATCACCAACACTTCCTACCCAATCAACATCAGTAAAGGTCTTCAAATCAAAGTTTCCTCCTTTCTTATACCATAATCTATAATCTTCAGTACCCTTAAGATATCTTAGAATCCTTTTGATAGCCATCAAATGATTCTCTCTAGGATTAGCTGAAAACCTTGCAACAATACCGACTGCTAATGCAATATCAGGTCTAGTGTGAACAACATATTGAATTTTTCAATTATGGATCTGTATGTAGTATGATTTACCTCCTTTGAATCATCATCCTTAGATAGCTTATGTCCAATAGGCATAGGTGTTCCAAATGGTCTAGAGTCTTCCATCCCAAATTTGTTCAATATTTCTTTTATGTACTTAGACTGAGTAATGTAGATACCATCCTTCATCTGATAAACTTGTAAGCCAACAAAAATTTTTATTTCACCAATCATAGACATCTCAAATTCCTTATTCATAGCTTCTGAGAATGCTCTGCATAAGTCATCATATCCAGTGAACAATATGTCATTAAAAAATATTTCTACTAATAGTATCTTGTTTTGAGGTCCTTCTTTGATGTATAAGCTACTATTGTCATTAGTTCTCTGAAATCCAATACTTATAAGTAACCATGCAGTCTTTCATACTAGGCTCTCAGAGCTTGTTTCAGTCCATACAATGCTTTGTGCAATTTGTAGACCATATTCCTTTTGTTAGGTTCTACAAAACCTTCAGGTTGCTCAATGTAGACTTCATCTTCAAGAATGCATATTCTACATCCATTTGATATACTTTGAATCCTTTATGTGTAGCATATGCCAGAAGAGTTCTGACTCCTTCAAGTCTTGCAACAGGAGCAAAGGTTTCTCCATAGTCAATACCCTCTTCTTCAGCATATCCTTTACATACTAGTCTGGATTTATTTCTGGAAACTTCACCTTTCTCATTCATCTTGTTTCTGAAAACCTATTTAGTACCAATTACATTCTTGCCTTTTGGTCTAGGTACAAGAGTCCAGGTTTTATTCTTTTCTATTTGCTCAATTTTTTCATTCATTGCTTCAATCCAGTTCTCATCATTCAAGGCATATTTAACAGTTCTAGGTTCAATTTCACTAAGTAAACATGTACCTTTTATCTTTCTCCTTGTCATTACACCTTCTGTCTTATCTCCAATTATTTTTTCAGGTGCATGATGCCTTCTAAAATATTTAGAAAGTACAAGATCCTTCCTCCTTGATTATGGGCTTGCTCCACTATGTTCACCATACTCAAATATTTTGTCCTGCTCTTCTTTTTGACACTCGGGTTCCACTGTCTAAGACTCGGGTGTATCTATCTGTGACTCGGGTACCTCTATCTGTGACTCAGGTGCCTCTATTTGTGACTCAATTTCTTCAGTCTGAGACTCATTTCCCTCTATTTGTGACTCAATTTCTTCAGTTAGCATCACTGGTTGCACAGGTTGCAACAAGGTCTGCGCAGATGAATTCAGTGGTTGAAATGATTTCTATCCAAGCACCATTGCATGTGTCTTAGGTATAGTATCAGGTTCATAATACACAAAGTTTCTATATTCTTCAGGCTCTTTAATGCTCTATTCTTCATTTTTTTTTGCAAACTCATCAACCTTTACATACACACTTTCTATGACTTTATGATTATTAAGATTTAAACATTTATATGCTTTTCTTTTGTTGGAGTAGCCTAGGAATATACCTTCATCACTTTTTACATCAAATTTTCCATTTCTTGATTCCTTCAAGAACTAGCATCTACTTCCAAATACTTTGAAATAACGAACATTAAGTTTATAGCCATACCATAATTTAAAAGGTGTCTTCTCAGTACCTTTCTTTAGTTGAACTCAGTTCAAGGTGTGAATTGCAGTGCTAATGGCTTCCTTCCAGTATTTGGTAGCAACATCCTTCTCAATCATCAAGGTTCTTGCACAATCCATAATGGATATGTTCCTTCTTTTTTCTATACCATTCTGCTGTGGTGTACCTGGGGAAGATACCTATCTTTTGATTCCTCTTTCATTGTAGAAATCATTGAATTCATTAGAAATGAACTCTCCTCCTCTATCAGATCTTAAGCATTTAAGTTTCTTTCCTGTTTCTTTTTCAACTCTGGCTAGGTACCATTTGAACTTCTAAAAGGATTCTGATTTGTCTTTGAGAAACATAATAGTCATCATTCTGGAATGATCATCAACAAATAGAATGAATTACTTCTCACCTATGTAAGTTGTTCCAATTGGTCCACATAAGTCAGTATGCACCAATTCCAAGCCTTCTTCTATATTGTAGTTCTTTCTCTTGAAGCTTGTTTTTCCCATCTTCCCAATTTGACATTGTTTGCATATTGCTAGTTCATGTTTCTTCATAATAGGAATACCTTTTACTCTTATATTCTTACTTATGTTGATCAGGTTGTCAAAGTTCACATGACACAACATTTTATGGCATAACCAGCTTTCTTCTACTTGTGCAATAAAACATGAACTTTCATTGAGATCAAGATAAAATAGATTACCTTTTGTTTGCCTTAAGTTCCAACTAAATTTCCTCTACCATCCAGGAGCTTGGCCTTACCATTCATGAATTCTACCTTGAAACCAATGTTATTTAGCTATGTCACACTTAGAAGATTACACCTTAGTCCTTCAACCCAATAAGAATTATCACATTTGATTCCTTCTATAAGAGCAATACAACCTTTACCTTTTACATAGAAAGGTTCATCATTCCCAAAACTAACACTCCCACCATTATAGTGTTCAAGATGTTCAAATTTGGTCTTATCACCAGTCATGTCGTGAGAACAACCACTATCAATTATCCAGGTGTCATTCTTGCTAATATGAGAATATATTGCTATCTTTTTATTGTCTTCACTATCTGACTCATCCTTAATATAAATGTAAACCATTTCATCTTCATCTTCATCACTATCAGAATCTTTAGCAATATAAAAATATTTATTACCTTTGTCCTTGTAGCTTTTGTAGCTTTTGTAGTCTTTCTTGCCTTTATACTTGTTAAACTTTTTCTCACCTTTGTCTTCTTTGTTCAAACATTTAGTAGCAATGTGACCAACCTCATCACATGCAAAGAAAATCAATGGTATTCTTCCTTTGTATTGTCCTTTTCCTTTTGCAGCTCTCCTTGCAAGTAGTGCTTCAATGATTTCTAGATCCTCATCATCAGAATCATCATCACTATCACTGTCAATCTATTTTCCTTTCATCTTATAAGGTTTAATTTAGCTTTGAATGCTAACTCAAGATTGTTAGGATTAGGAGAATAATTGTCAAAGTTATCCAACTCAAAAGCTGATAATATTCCAATCAATCCATCTAGAGTTATACCATTACTACATCTCATCTCTTAGATAGCTGAAAATCTAATTGCATAGATAGGAAGTAAATTTATTAATACCTTGCTAACCACTGTTGTGTCTTCAATTACTCCACCGACAGCTCTGATGGCACTAACACTTTTCTTGATTCTTTCACTATATTTTGTAATGTCCTCTCCTACTTTCATTTTCATCATATCAAATTGACCTCTGAGACTTTCTTCTTTGGCTCTTTTTACATTTTCATCTCCTCCATAGATATCATGTAGCTTGTTCCACATATCAAAGGAAGTAGGGCAATCCTTGACTTCATCAAATTCAAAATAGCTGAGTGCAGAGGCTATATTAATCATCATTATGTTATGATACTTCATTTCCACCATCTGATCCATAGACATAGGTATTGGTGGTTACACATGCTTGTGATTAAGGAATTGCAAACTAGTATCTCCAATAGTAGATAAATTTAGCCTCATAAGATCTTTCCATGCATCGAAGTTGTCCTTGTTGAGGCTAGGGATCTCCCTTCTATAAGACATCTCTGATCTTTAGCTTAGGCATTTAAACCTTCCCTGTAAGCACTTGCAGCTCTGATACCAATTGTTGGAAATGAGTTGAGTAAATGAGAGGGGAGGGATGAATCAGTTACCACAAAAACAAATCCAATTCCCTTAGATGTCTTAAACAAATCAGTCATTATTTCTTGGTTAACATAGATGTTTCACTGTCACTCGGTTAACATAGAAAATCTTAAGATATTAACTGTGATTATCTTTAGTAATTAATTGCAGAAACATAAACCATAAATAAAATGAAATTTACATAGATAACACCAAGTTTTAACGTGGAAAACCAATATGGGAAAAACCACCAATAGCAATTAGTCACTGTTTTTCACTCTTCTGAAGTGAGCCCTGTTAGGAGCCAACCCTGTTAAAGGTTATAATAACACACTGTTAGATGTGATCTGGTCAGAGGATTTAATCACCCTATAAGGAGTGGCCTTGTGAAAGGTCTTTGAAAACTTCAATGTAGAAATTTCACCTTGTTAGAGGATTTACAAAAGACTGTTAAGTCTACTCTGTTAAGAGATTTTATCACTGCTACAATTGTTAGAGAGTAACAATGAATTGACCTATTTTGATAAGCAATTGTCTTTGCTGATTCAAATCTCTGTTCTGAATTAAGTACTTTATCCTCACTGATCAAATATTCTATTGCAGTCCTCTTTATTTTGTCTTCAATCAGAATCACATCTGATTTTGCCTTCACTCTTCATATCACACTTCACATGCAATTTCCACATCACTACTATTATCTCACACAATTCAATCCAAACATGACCTTACATATATATGTTAAGCCTTGTCAATTTGACCTTGATATCCTTCCAAATAAATAATAAAACTCATGTTTGTCAGTTGCATATAACTAATTATCCATGAAATTAAATCCATTGTTAGTCGGTTGACACTAACAGTTCGCTTGGTCAATACTAAAATCCTTCAATGCCCGACCAACACTGCAATGCCTGAGTGAACTCGATTAGAACTGAAAAACACTTTGGTCATCTTCAATTCCTGAGAGAGCTCAACATACACTAACTATGCTCAAATAGGATTAGACATTTGTGTAAACATCACTATACTTGTGTAAACATCAATGACAATACACAATTGAATAATTTTCATCAACAATACCCTAGTCCGGTATTATTGTTGACTCTTCTTTGTCCATCCAGAAAATCATCCATTCTTTTTGTACTTTCTTCAGCTCTCTTGATCATATCATTGTGTTTTTACTGAATCCTTACTTCATGCTTTAGTCTTTCATTTTCTTCTCTCATCTCACCAATAGCTCCTAATTTTCTATTGAAAACTATGTTCAGTCATGTTGCCTCTTGACTCATAAGAACAATTTGATTTGTGATCTCATGATGATGTTCAGTAAGTTTTTGTATTTCTAATTCTCTCTCTTGTAGATTTTAAGTGATCTTCCTCCTGTCATCAATAGCTAGTGTTCTTTCTTTCTTAGCTTGTCTATCATTATTCATAACCTCAATCATCCTTACCATCCATGTCTCTTGACCGATTTACAATGATTTCACTTGTCCAGCCAGATGTTGATTGATTTCATTCAGACTTGTAATGCTTCCTTCATATGTGTTTGATGTATTGTAAGATGTAGATCTTGATGACTCAAATAGATCATGTATTTCTTCTTCATGATAGTCTGTTTCATTACAACAAGATGCCATAACCTTTCTTTCATCTAGTAGATCTCTCATCTTGATTCTAGCTTCTTTGTATTTCTCATAGAAGATCTGTATCTGCAACTTCTGATTTTCAATATTCTTGTCTAGCTTATACCTTTCCATTGTATGATCTTTTCTCTCAAGTGATTTAAACTTTTCCAAATAAGAGATCTAGTTGTGATACCAATTGTTGGAATAATGGAATGGTGTGTACTAAGAGGGAGGGGTGAATCGGTACCTTTAAAACTTTCTATCAATTAACCTTTAATCCTTTAGTAATCAATTCCTTGTATTACCGACCATATGTGCTATTCTATCTTTATGCATGTAATATCAATTCATAAACTTAATTGCATATTAACAATCATAGAAACATTCATGAAATGTAATGATACATGACACAAGATTTGGTAATGCATAAAACCCCTGTTAGAAGGTAAAAAATGCACTGGGGATGAAACCCACAAAACTTCACTATCTGTAGAATGGAAGGGGCCGATTAATGCTTACAATTTTGATCACTTTTGATGATATTACCTTGCTAGGAGTAACATTTTTAAACTAGTTAAGGTCTACTCTATTAAGAGCTTTAGAAACACTGTTTAGTGTGCACTCGATTAAGAGATTTACAAAAGGATTGTTAAACCCATCTTCTTAAAGGATTTCTTCTATTTGCTACACTTGTTAGAATGTAGTCAAAAATACTTATTGACCTGAGTATATGAAATCTAGAATTGTTAAGTATAGATCCTTTAAATTTTACAATATGATGTATCACCTATAGCAATTGATTAATACCTTTGTTCTGCTCGGTAGCCTTGAATCTTGTTCTTTGTAACTGATTTCATCATTTTCTATCCTTTTGCATAAAACTTTGTATTTGATCCTTAGATGTGCTCTTTGATTGAAATCATCATCACATTCTCTTGTTCTAATTGATTACACATCTATTTATACAATGAATTTGACCTAAATAAGTTTCACGCTTTACAATGATAACTCTATAATCAAAGGTTTACAACTTGACCTTGATCTCCTAGTTTGCATATTTTCAATTAGTTAGATTGATTAAAAAAATTACAATTACTTTACTTGTCCCTCAAGAAATGGATTTAAAGCTAAGATTTAAGCTAAATATAAAACTTAAGTGTTTTATCTGACGTGTAAGTCAGATCCACATTTCTTGGAATAAAAATGGTCTCTCAGTAGACTAGTGCTCGAGTTTCTTTGTAGTCTTTCCTCTCAGGTTGCTCTGTAGACATTATGTCCATTTTATCTCTCGGGTTACACTATAAAATTCTGTTGGGTTCCTCTATAAATTATGTTGTCATTTTACATAGTGATTTGTTTGTCAGGTTCCTCTTTCAGGTTCCTCTGTACTTAACATTTTTGGTGACCTTTGTTTAACTGCTATGTTGGGTTGCACTATAAACCTGTCCTTTGGTGTTTATGATACCAATGGTTCAAAAACTATTTCCCTTGTATACTAATGAAAAAATATGATCATCACTTAAGTACAAATAATTGATCAAGGATACAAAATAATGTTAATTTGAAACAAGGATTAGAGAAAAAATGACCTCATTCTTTAAAAAGTAAGGATATGATGTGGACCCATAGCAAGAACAATGGGTGAAAAAGGAAGAGTATGTAAAGTTAAAGGAAAAGTATAATCTAAATAGACTCATATCAATAGTAGGAAGTGTTGATAGGGGGTTGGTTCTATTGTTGCAGAGTTGATGAGGTTGCAGTGCTGATGTTGCAAATTTTTGATGTTGTAGAGTTGATGATGTTGCAGTGTTGCAAAGTTGATTGTCTTTGATGGAAAAATTGTTGATGTTTCTTATGTGTGAGTATGGTTGTCATTGATGGAAACTAAACAATATGAAATTGTGATTCAATTAAATAGATACAATAACACAACACCTTTTCAAGTGTTTTTATTGATTAGGAGGGACAATACCCCAATAGGATCAAATGTGGATTCAAGCGCTAATCGAGACAATGTATCCTTCCTTAATGTGGGGTTTATTTGAAAAGTGAAAATGATTATAAGATAGGAAATCTAGATGCAATGAAATTAAAATGTACCATGGGAGATAATGCGGAACTCATTGTTTGGCTATTGTTGTTATGATTGTTGGAGTCCCAAAACTAGCTCTAACTCTGGGTCTGGTCTCTATAACCTGTCAGCTCTCTATCCTGTGAATTATGGGTACAATAGGAGGGTACAAAATGACTAAGTTTTTATGCACCCAAGTACACAGTGGCTAAGTTGTTGTGCACCCTGGGTTTTGTGCTCAAACTCCATTGGGATATTTGTTGGGGCTTGTAATTTCCAAATTTGTAATCATGGGTCCGTAACCTATTCCTGCACACAAAAGAATGGGGAAAAGGTTTTCTAAAGGGGTTTTACTTCGTTAGATCCCTACTTAGGATGAAACCTTGAAAAAGGAAAGAAAGTGCATGAAATTTAAAGCATGTAATGTAAACACAAAGGGAAATAATTGTGTTAATGTGCTTATGCTCATGGGTAGATGTTAGTATTTCTGAAATCCATGAGAAATGCTTGTGTTTGTTTCTTGAATGTAGTTGCTGACCTTGTGAATGAAATGTAGAATTAAGGATGCCTTCACATAAGTATGGATCTATGAATGTCACTCCAAGATCTTGATTGTTGATATGCTTGATAATGTTTGCAACGATGGAGAGAGATGAATGATGGGAAGATGGATCTTCTTGATTTTTTGAGATCTCCACTAATTTATTATCATGAGATAGAAAACCTTGATTCAAATTAAAGAAGATTGCCTTAATGTGATTGCAGAAGAATGCCTTGGATTGAGATCTTGAATTCACCTTTAGTGTTTGAATGCTCTTGGATCACAATAATTATTGATCGATTGCTTGCATATGATTCTTTATTCTCTTGATTTTCTTGATTTCAAAATGAGGAGAGATATAAGGTTTATATACTTTAATCCATCATTTCAGGATTCAAAATTAAGCCAGGTCGACCACAGAGAAATTTTTACCTCTAAAACTTTGAAATAGGACTCTGAGCCCAATTTGGGGAAAAGTTTAAGGGTAAATAAAGACTAAAACTATATACACTTGGGAAAATAATAGCTAATCCTTTATGCACCTTGGGAAATGTGCCCATATTGGAGCTAGGGTGGCAGGATGATGAGAGAAGTCCAGAATTTGATTTGCAGGTTGGTGGGATCAAGCATAATAGACAAAAGAACCTCAAAATCACCATAGTAGGGTCAATAGGTCCTAATAGAGAAACCAATAATTGGTGCTAACTTTTTAGGATGATACATTTACCTCTCTCTCTCTCTCTCTCTCTCTCTCTCACACACACACACACACACACACACACACACACAAACATATATTTACAACTTGATACAAATTTAGCAAGCCTTGCAAGTAATATTATTCTCTGTCTTATGCCTCCAAGCACCTTGTGTTTATCACTTTCCTCTCTATTTCATTTTACTTTTGATAATTCATATTTACAACTTTGAACATTCCTAAATGCACTTGACATAGGAAAATTTGCACATTATTTTATTTCTTTCTATCTATCTTGATTATTGTGAAGGTGAAACACCGAAGCATGGATTTTGATAAGATAAATCCCCAACTCAACATATTATTATTTTTATTTATGCATGTGGTTATTTAGAAGGCATTCAATCACATGGAGGTTTACAAGTTCTAATATATTTGTAGATTCTTTTTCTTTTGTTTATTTAAATCATAAAAAAATGTTATTATTTTATTTCTCAATATTTATATTGTATAATATTTCTTGGCGTTTTCTTGTTTTTAGGTTTTATAGGTTAGCTAAATTGGAGAGTTGGTATTTTAATATTTTCTCAGGTTTTCTATACATGGCTCATATAGGATGACACCACTATGCAAATCTATCCGCGTGATGCATCGATGTCCTTGGATGAGACTCATATTTCAACCACATGTCCCATAATGTTTTTATTTTTATCATTAGAAAGCTATATTTTATTTTCTAGTTTTATTTTTTTCACCAATTTTTTTTTTTAAAGCATTTTAGTCAATTTATTTTGTTTGAGTGTAATAAGTGTAAATTATACTCTCAAACATGAATTTTGTTTTCCTTTTTTCAAAGTTCAATTTTATATTGTAGCTTGATTCAAAAGTTGATCATTGACATCAATAACTCACCTTAGAGACTCTAAATAGATTACTCATAGAAAAGAGTTTATGGTGGAGGCTGAAGATGCCTTGGAACTACTTTTCCTTTTGGTGGCATTGGCATCCTATCAACATCTACATGTATAAACCACATAGACTTCAATCTTTGTTCTTTATTCTTGAGTGAATCCCAATAAGATTTGTTTGATGAATCCTACAACCTTTGTTTAGTCTCATAATACTGAATTTTATACCATCATTCTTTGATCTTCATAAAGTAATCATAATTTGTTGTGTTCTTTATGACATCTTCTTCAATGTCTAGCCGAGGAACAAACAATTTACCTTTTGTTATGTTTAATATGAAATGCTATGGATCATATGGTCTATATTTAAAAAATAATTTTTAATCTCTCAACTGACCATCCAAAATATCAAGGGCCTTCTTGTTATATATATGAATATCTACAACCTCATTTTGAGAGGGTAAGCATGATCCTGTCTTGTAGGATCCTCCAATGTTTCATTCTTCTAATTCCCATAGATGGTACATCACTTCTAAGAATGCAATCCTATTTGAAATAGTGGTGGACACAATCTAGGGTGACGTAGGAGAACCAGAAACACTAATAATTGTATGGTTCTTTTAATATAACTATGACCCTAAATTATGGTCAATCTTCAATTTAGGTGCTAGGTCTTATGGCCTTAAAATATTTCTCACCTTATCAAATAATCCCCACTCCACTAGCCACCGCAGAAAAACACATATGCCTCTTAATAAATTAATTCTCAAAGATAACATAATTGGAATTAGGATGATGCTTTTACATGATATAAGTCCTAACATAATTGGAATTAGGATGATGTTTGTCCCAGATATAAGTCCATTATTGTCTAGGCAACTCATCGTTCCCAATAATAGGTGTAACACTAAGAGCTTCATCCCATATTTTAAGACCATTGAACAATAATATGTGCATCAAAATAGAATAATATCTTAAATTAATGACATGGTCCTTTCCTTTTATACCTTTCAAATTTGAATACAAATTTTCAACAAGAAGTGATGCATTTTCAAATGGTCTATTTTGATCCCCACTTTGAATATCTATACACAAACAAGCATATATTTTGGGGTAGATGTTTGGAATTCCAATCCAAATAATTTACATAGAGAATAATAGGTATCCTTAAAATACCCTACAACTAGGTCAAGACTCTATAGGGGTTGATCCCTTAGGGTGAGGAATCTTTCATCTCCTTTCAAATGAAAAGACCTAAAAGAAAGAAGTTTGCTCATGTATGGACCTTTATAGTGATTGAATTCTCATGATATTTCATTCTCATCTAGAGAATAAGTAGTATTCTCTCTTAATTTTAAGACTTCATTGATTATATCCATATTTATTATAGCCAAAGACACACCATTCTTAGAAAAGATTTATCTTTTATGAATGTTATATCTTCTGTCAATGGCTCTTATTAGGTCCACACTAACAAACACATTTAGTACTACCATCCTTGTAATATTATAATCCCATATATTACTAATGGAGATGTTCTCTTTTTCTTTTTTATATCCCCTCCATAATGTGAAACCATTTACTTAGATGGTTGGATCTCTGCACCCAACAAAAAAATATCATAAAACAACTTGAGGGTCATTGCTCGGCCTAGCCCTCTTCTAAGAATTAGTTAATCTAGGGACGTGCTCAATAAATTACTCATGGTACTTCCTCTTGGATTAGGAATAAGATGTCTTAGCCATTATGAATTTTTGGTTTAGGGTTTCACAAAATTATAAGACAGTCGACTAGGGTTTGATGACTTTGGAGAATTTTAAGAAATTTTCCCTAATGCACTTATCCTAGATCAATTATGAAAATTCAAGATTCAAAAACTTAGAATTGAATCAAAATGAAGTGTAGAAGGAAATCAAGAAATTACTATTTTATCACCTGTAGAAAACCCTAACTTTAACAATTCACATCTTGAACAAAAATATTACCAATTATAGAGTCTTTGATAATGTTTGTGCACTTAGGTAGATGAGAATTGTGGTGAATTAAACCTTTAATAGCACAAATAATATTCATAAATACAAGCATTTAATATTAGAGCTAGCACCAACTAGCCATTAGTATTTAAATCTGAACATATGACATACAACAACTAATTCCTACTTTATATCAGCAATGACACCAACTAGCCATTAACATTTAAATTTGAATGTTATGGCATCCAAAAACTAATGTTATCGAATTCTCTTGCTAACTACCCTTCATATTTTTGTAAGTGTGCAATGATGATATAATTTGAGTCATCAATCCTCTTTGATACAATCATGCTTTATAAGCATCTTTGACTTTTCCATGAATGGAGTTGTAGACATAATGCAACTCCCATGATCAATACAATCACACAATATTAGGAAGATCTTGGCCGCTGACTTTCCTTGATATTGTTGAGCCATAACCTTCACCCATTGCCAATGATAATATGTTGAGATGTCAATGCCTCTTGGTCTGTTAGACACAAATGATGTTGTGATGAATTTTAATCATTGATTTTTATTATGTGGCAAGTTGTCAGATATTTTGACATGTGGAAACCTTCACACTTGAATTGATAGAAAGTCTTCACATTTTGATCTAAATATGCAATAGTAGATTGATTCTTGATTGTTCATTTTATTCTACATGCTTGAGTCACATTATGTTGTTTTCACTGCCTCTTCCAATTGGACCCCATTGGCATACCACCAAACTTGGTGATGAATTGTGCTTACATGGAAACCAAGTAGACAAATTGATTAGAGCCACATAATATTTTGTTGTGGCACTTCTTATATGTAAGGGTATGAAAAAGATTTTGAATAATGTCTACACCATCACAGTTCACTACCATGTTGTGCATATCACAAATATTTTAGTCTCGAATGACACATAACATCATCTTATCACTTGAACACCTAATAGATAGATATGTAATAAGGTCCAAAGTGGTAGAGGAAATAATCCCATAGATCCTATGATATTTATGCATGAGAAATGATCTCAGTGATCCACATGGAAACATCTCAAAATTGAAAAGTTCATATACCATTGTATATTAAAAGCACCCTCATGATTATTTATCACCCACCTTAGTGTTTTTCACTTCAACATGAATAATAGGACTTCATATAGAATTTAATGGACACCTAAATTCAAATACGGGTCCTTTTTTATTTCAATTTCATCAGAACTCAATGTGAGCCCTTATTTCTAGGCATGCTCCTTTATTATTTCTCCTCTTCAATCATCTATTAACCTACATAGTCCCTATGTTACCATTTGTGGCCTTTAAACTTCTTCCTAACCTTGAAATCACCTATACATCATAATCTAGTATCTCCTAGTTATCCAAGACCCAAGATTTAAGTTTGAGCCCTAATTGGTGGGTATAAAATGATTTTGGTAGTCTATACCTAGGTATAGAATTCCCTAGGCATTGTATACCTCAGGTTTTGGATTGAAATTTAAATTTAGGCCCTCTATTAGTAATTTGGTGGATTTCTATATTTGTGGTCATCATGTGTTAATTTTAAATTTTGAAATGTTGTGAGAGGTATTAAAGTGGACTATCTCTCCTAATTTTGGTAATCCATTATCAAAGACATTCAATAAATCAAGATTTAAAGAGCTCTTTGGTATCCAAACATTCTCAAGCTTTCAAGGTGTCTTCAAGGAAAATGTTCTCCATGGATCAAGATTCTTTCCCTTATTAAAAGCCAAGAAAAAGAGTCTACCAAGAAGGAAGAAGATCTACACACATTCAAACATTCACATTCATTCAAGCATTCAAGTCTTTATATCTTCAAGTCAT
This sequence comes from Thuja plicata, assembly GCA_018584345.1. Taxonomy (NCBI): domain Eukaryota; kingdom Viridiplantae; phylum Streptophyta; class Pinopsida; order Cupressales; family Cupressaceae; genus Thuja; species Thuja plicata. The sequence goes on from MU226188.1 coordinate 2,300,065, forward strand.
CTCTCTTCCTTTCAATCAAGCATTGTGGAAAACCAAAACATTCATTACACAAGGTTTTGTATTTCATGATTTCCTTTGGGTTTTTGTGTTAAGACAAAGCTATTGCATCAACATGTTTGATCACATTCAAAGAAGCATTTTCATTACAAATGTATGATATACTTCATTTCTTAGATATAGCCTCTGGCATATGACATCATGCTCTCATTTACTTTATTTAATTTCAAGGTTGATTCAAAATCAAGGTTTGACTAAGGAAAAACCATCTTTACAACCTTCTTCCCTATTTTTCTCTGTGTAGGAGTAGGTGGCGAACCTAGTAGAAAAAATCCATGCAGGATAGGATCTGACGAATAATTTAGGAATGTTTCAGAAATTTTTTTAGGGTATATAGTGAGAAAATGATTATGTACTCTGATACAAAATTCTCTAGGCATTCTATACCCTCCAAATCATCTTCAGATTTCAACCATAGGTCATATCTTTTTAGTTTCTATTTTAAGTATACATAGGTTATTGTCTATTTTTGTCATTCTGCATCTTGCTGAAAGGTATCAATTTCACTTAATTAGCCTTCTATCTTGTATCATTCCTCTAAATCATCTCAATCAATAATTATCAGTGAAGGATCATTAACCCATTTAGTGATTAAGAACTACTTGAGCCTATTGGGTCATCTTCCTTCCGATTGTGCAATAAGGAAATGGGATCTATATTTTGCATCCATTTTCTTATTGTACATTTGGTGAGCTTGACATATGAAATGTGAACTTGACATATGAAATTTCCATTCTGATTTGGTATTTATATATCATACTATAGACACCCTAATTTGGTCAACCAAAATTAATATGGTCAACCAAGATCAAGAAGGTTCAAATCAAGTCAACATAATGAATTAATTAACAAAGCCATCAATTAATTGAATTTAAGCCAAAAGGAATTAATTAAAATATGTAATTGATTAAATAAATTAGTTATATAATTCAATTAAATAAATCAAATGCAACTCATTAAATTCCATTACATGGATAAATTAATTAAATTGGTTGAATTAATTAAATCCTAATTTATTTCAACAAAAGGGGATAAGAAATCAAATAGCAAATGAGAAGAAAGGACTGAGAGCACATGGATCACTCCAAAATTTTCTATCCTCACCACTCATTTAGGCTTTTCTATCCTTACCACTCCTTTTATTACCTTGTCTCATCATTTGAAACCCTTGACTCAACTCAACTCTAATCACGATCAAATTAACTCTACCCCCTACCCTTGGGAAATCCTTTAAATAGAAGCCATTTTGAGAGCATTATAGAAAGAACACACATTCATAGGAAAAACATCATCACTATAGGAAAATAACATTGAGTTCATAGCATTTACATTGATTCAAATTGCATAATAGTGATCAATCTTGAATAATTTAGGATAATTTGAGCTAAATAGGGTATAATTGCATCAAATAGAATCAATTTCTCATTACTAGGACTATCATTAATGAATGTTTGAGATGAGAGCATACTATTATCTTTCCTAGATAGAGAGCCATGAGATGCTCATTGTTTATGTTTCAATTCAATTAGCTTAATTTATTTGATTTCAAAATTGAATTGATAAATAGATACTAATCTCATGAATATATTCATATATATACAAATGGCACCCACCGTGGGGCTCTAAGCCTCATTTTTAACATTTTCATGAACTTTTGGTGTGTTTGAGTGTGTTTTGTTTGTAGGAATTTTCAATTTACAGGTAAAGTGATGCATATGAGGTGAATATTGATGCCTTTACATGGCCAAATGACGCGTGCAAATATCCTTTTGTTTCCAGTCTTACCTTCTTTCAGCACATTTGATAGTAAAACAATGTGTAGTACCTACAAGTCTGAAGCCTTTACACATTGAAGTGATGTTTTGCAGGAGTTTTCTAAAGCTTTTCATCAATCAAACAACTCTTAATAGTTAGAAGTAACACTTAGTAGTCATTAAATAGCGTGTTTTAGGTTTAAAGTAGTGTGAAGTCTTAGTTAAAATAACGCATAGCACTATGTTTAAAAATTTGCAGATTATAATAATAATAATTTAATGAAAAATCTTTGTTGTTTTACAGATGTTAATCCACAAGAAGGCGCATAAACTTGGTTATTATAAGAAGGTGGAGGAAAGGAGAGATATTCATATATATACAAATGGTGCCCACTGTGGGGCTCTAAGCCTCATTTTTAACATTTTTATGAACTTTTGGTGTGTTTGAGTGTGTTTTGTTTGCAGGAATATTCAATTACAGGTAAAGTGATGCATATGAGGTGTAGATTGATGCCTTTACATGGCCAAATGACTCATGAAAATATCCTTCTATCTTCTGTCTTACCTTCTTTCAACACATTTGACAGTAAAACAACACGTAGTACCTAAAAGTTCAAAGCCTTTACATAGTGAAGTGATGCATTGAGGAGTTTTCTAACGCTTTTCATCAATTAAACAATGCTTAATAGTTAGAAGTAACACTTAGAAGTCATTAAATAGCGCATGTCAGGTTTAAAGTAGCATGAAGTCTCAGTTAAAATAGCGCATATCACTATGTTTAAAAATTTTCACATTATAAAAATAATAATTTAATGAAAAATCTTTGTTGTTTTACAGATGTTAATACATAAGAAGGTGCGTAAACTTGGTTATTATAAGAAGGTGGAGGAAAGGAGAGAAATCAAAAGCTGGAATAAGGTGAAAGAAGCTAAAAATTTCTATCAAAAGTTTTTAGATATAAAGAGTATGCATATGTATTGGATAATTGTTAATCTGTACCAAGCATTCTTTAATATGCCTCATTTTGAACTAGACAATACTTCATTTGATACTCCTATCTAATTACAACTTTTCGTCTTTGTATTTTTGAGCAATTTCATTTCAAATTTGATTTTATCCTCACTTTGATTGAGTTGTGTTGGACTAACTTTTTTAGAAGAGGATGCAAAGGAGCTGGAATGGTCACCACTAGGTGAGTGCAAAATTGAAAAAAAAAAAAAAATTCAAAAAAGCGCCTAGCCTAGCTAGCTTCGAAAAAAGGTGAGATATTGAACCTTTTTCAATTTAATTAACTTGTGGCATGTGAAAGTTGAAATCTAACATTAATTAGAAAAAGGAACTTCAAGTCATGAATTAAAGCATTTATATGCCAAATTTGAGATAAGAAGGACCTAAGAAATCAATCAAACACTACATTTTAAACCTCCTTTTTTTGTGGAAGAGAAGTGCTAGGTATATTCTTTTCACTCTTTGAGTGAATCAAAAATCCATACACAATTAAAATCCCTTAGAGTAAGAGGTCTTGGAAATGAACATTGTCAATGGTGTTTGGAATTGAAGAAGTAGTGGGGATATGCTCTTCACCTTTTAGGTGAATCAAAATCCTAAACCTACATTTTCACTTCATTTCTTTCTTTAAAATGAACATGCTAGATCTTTAGTGGGCTTGCCTCCTGATATTTTCCTTTTTGAGGACGCTAAGAGGGAATAACCCAAAGTGGGAATTAAGATTAAGCCAATCTATTCCACCCACTTCAAAAAACAAAAACCTCATTAAGTTGAAAAAATTAGAGGGCACAAATATCAAATGCCTGGACTCATAAGGTTAATAGCCTAAATCACGCATCATGACTACGTAGCCCTTGTATGATTCATTTGAGCTTTTCATATGGAAAAATCATTAAAACACCCAAGTAATTCAGTTGACTACCTTATAGAGAAATTTACAAGCCAAATTTGTCTATAGGTAGATTGCTTGGAAGATATTCTTGGTTAAAACTTGTGGAGATGATCAAGAACACACACTTTGTGTTTAGAATTAGGGGTTAAGAATAGAGTTTGTTGTCTGTGTTGTGGTTGATGATCTATTTTAGAAACAAAGAACATCCATCTAAATATGATCATGCTTTTAAAATTTTAAAAAATCAATCAAATGATGATCAAAACAACAACATACCCATTTTAGAGAGGTCTTTTAATGCATACAAACAATCCTACAACGCTTTTAAATAGAGAAGTGATAGGTACACTTAGAATTTCACCAATTTTGAATAGAGAAGTAGCGTGTGCAAGAATATTTTCATTTCTTTTAAACACAAAAGTAGCACGTACAATAATCTTATGACGCTTACAATCTATAAAGTAGCACTCCTAAATAGTCAACTAGTGCGTACTATTTTTCCAGTGAGTGGGTTTAAATAGAGAAGTAGCATGTACCAGTTTTGTACTAACACATACAAAATGAGACACTAAAACAATGAGTATCTCCCAGGTCTTTTGGAAAATTTCAAGATCATATTTGGATACCCTTTTCGGAGTACTTCCTGTTGAGTGCATCAGATAGATCAAATCCTTCTAGATTTAAGGAGCTAAGAAATTTATAAAAGGGGATTGATTAAAAGGGTGATTTTAAAGATATTCACTTCATGTTAATGCCTATTTTTACAATATTTCATTATGTTAAGTAAACCTTACAAGAAGATGGGAAATATTTCAGAGAAGAAATACCCTTTTTGAGTGAAACACTTGCTTCCTCACAACAACCTCGTGAAATAGAAAAGGAAGTAGAACCAACCACAATGGAATTTTCCTTTGGATTTATGGATACTGACCTCATCAATCACATTAATGCATACACCAATTCCCATGATGACAATCAGAATGGTGGAAATAATTATGAAAATAGAAATGCAAACAATGAGGGAGGTAATGATATTAACAATGTAGGAAATAGCATAAATGATGGAAGAAATAGGGATCATCAAGATGAAGAGGCAACCGAAGAGAGAATAAACAAAGTGGTCCAAAGTCCTTTCTTTATGAAAATCATGGACAAAATCATAGATAGAGATAGGGAGAAGTATTTCTTTGACCTAGCTCAAGCGGGGGTAAAGCTCACCCATGATTAAGATATGAATAATTTAAAGAAGAATGAAGAAGATGAAAACCCAATTACAATAATGAACAAACAATTTAAACTTTCCAAATACAATTGGAAAATATGAAGGAAATAGTGGCTCCAAAGCCATTCTCCATCAAAACTATATGCATGTTTCCTTTTGATAAGACTTTAATTATGGTACCATTCCCTTCAAATGTGCTTTTTCCTAAATATGATAAATATGAAGGAGCATCTGATCCCCAAGATCACTTAAGGGAATTTTGTTCATTAAGCTTGGAATTTATGCACGATACCACCTATTTAATGAGATTATTCCCAAAAGTCTTGGAGGACTAGCGATGGAATTGTTCTTGAAGCTAGCCTCCAGCATTTGAACATTTGAGTAGTTAGCCTCAAAATTTGTGACTCATTATTTGTATAACATCAAACATGAGGTCACTAGGATTAACTTATGCAATACCAAACAATGAGATGGAGAGGCATTCCTAGTTTTTTTACAAAGATGGAGAGCTGTATTTTCTTGATACCCTAGGAGTGTCCCTGGAAAGGAAAAGATGGACATATTCATGAATAATTTAAACATGGAAATGAACTATCAATTAATATTTCAATGTCCACGTTATTTTGAAAATGTGATTGAAAATAGGGTTACAACGAAGGAAGTTTTATTGAAAAGTGGATAGATCAAACTCTACAAGGAAAATAAGGTTTTTCCTAATAATCATAATAATTCCAAAAACATTAATTAGGCTTCTCCTAACAATAATCAGTTTTGGTTAAAGAACACAAACAAGGGCTTGGTTAATGATGGAGTTGTTGAAGCAAACAACTTAAAAGCTACTCCTTTTAATCTCATGAGAGGATCCAACCAAGAAATTAATGTTAATCAATCAACAAAGATTCCTTTCAATAACAACAATAACTTTTTGAACAACCAAGAGGTTAATAGAACAAAACCTTTTTTGACTCCATCACCAAGAAGGAAGTTCACACCTTTGGGTGAACCTCTTGAGAATGGTTTGAGAACCCTCATTGCTAATAAAATTATTTCTCTACCTGAATCACGACCTTATAAAATGCAAGTTAAACCCTCATGGTGGAATGACACTCATCTTTGTGAATATCATCAAAATAAGGGACATAAAACTAATGAGTGTATGAGGCTAAAACATGTGGTCCAAGATTTAATAGATAACAATCTGTTTAAAGTGGAAGGGCCTCAAAATAATGAAGATCATATGGCCTTCAAAACTCCTTTCTTCAATCATGAGAAGGAGGAATATTCAAACAAGAACAACAACAAAAGAGGAAACAACAAAGCTAAATTTACACATAGCTATGATAATGCTATCAATTATTTATTAGAATATGATATCACTATCAATGTTGTTGTAGTAAAGAATCAACCATCCAAAGAAACCTCTAATTTTGTTACTAGGGGGAAAGCATCAAGAATAAACTTACAAGGAAGTAACCCTAAGAATATTGGTCCTAATCAATAAGCTTCTTTGTCAAGGAAATACAACCTAGTGGATCAATTACAAAAGACACCAGCACAAATTTCCATGTTGGAGTTATTGGAAATTTCACCTAATCATAAGGATATTTTGGAAATATCTCTTGTTGAAACCATTGTTCCTAATAACTTGGAGGAAGAGAGATTTAAAAACATGGTGGGTCACCTCATAGAACCTCAACTATATTTTTCCAAGAAAGATGATATGTCCATCAATCATCCTCAAAATTTCCCCTTGCATATAGAAGTTTTGACACATAAACATCATGTCCAAAGAGTCCTCATTGATGGAGGAGATGGTTTAAATATCTGTACATTAAGTCTAGTCAAAGCCTTAGGGTTTTCTGAAGGTGCTATTGAGCCAAAGTAGCAGATTACTATCAAGGCCTATGATGGTGAAGAAAGGTACTCAAAAGGAATGGTGTTTTTTACCATCCAAGTGGACCCAATAAAAAAAGATACTATTTTTCAAGTGCTTGACATGAAATTAACTTATAATATCTTGCTAGGAATGTCGTGGATTCATGAAATGCAAGTAGTGCCTTCAACTTACCGCCAATGTATCAAGTTCCCGTACATCGGGGAGGAAATTAATATTAGTGGAGACTCAAATCCATTCCAATATCACCAAATTGTTAAATATATGAATGAGTCATTTATTCCACATAATAGGGAAGGGGCTACACTAAGTTCTGCTATTGAAGAAATAAAAAACAAGGTTCCTAGTCCAATTTTGAGTCTTAACTCAAATCAAGACGAAGCTATCTCATCCACATCAACTAGGGGTAAAGAGAAAGTTATCTTTGTAAATAAAGGTATGGAGGATACTCATATAAGTATTTCACATCAAAAGGAGGACAACTAAAAATAATCTAGAGTTGAAAAAGAAGAATCCAAAGAGACACACAATCAAAAGATGAAGAAAATGATGCACGACTTTGAAAAACAATACAAAATTAAAAAAAGAGAGTAGGGGAGTATTTCATGTAATTATTTGATTTACCCACTTCTCCAAAGTCACATGGTAACCATTTGGATCTCATCCACCAGAAAATTATAGTACACACTTTGTACGAGCTAGGGATCCCACATTCATAGAAGAAGAAGACAATGAAGTTCTAAAATGGGTTTACAAAGATGAGGAAACTTCAAGTGTTCTTATCGAAAGGGTTCAACATGTTAGCATTCAAACTGTTTGATATGGAAAGGGTTACCACACTATGTAGAAAATGGGGTATAAAGGAAGAGGACCCTTAGGCATAAGGAATAAAGGATTGTTAGAACCCATACAACCTCCTTGGAGAAATAAAGATGAAAAATCAGGAATAGGATATCAAGAACAAGATAATGGTTCAAACAACTTCAATGAATCCTATGAATACATTAATATGCTATATTTTGAAAGTGAAGATGATTCTTACAAATATGAGTGAGATTCATAATCTGATGCTTCTTGTCATGACAAGGAAGCGGATGTGATTCATACCTATGATCCTCCATTTAGTGCAAATAAACAATCATGTTTTGATCAAGGATCAAGTTCTAATCAAGACATCCTATTCATCAAGAAATAGATTTGAGAGAAGAATCAAATGAAATAATTGGATGGGTGAACCATGGGTACCTTCATGGTTAGAAAATCAAACATTATTTTTAATCCACAAAATGTTTATCCACAAGAAACCTGAGAGGACTCGAGTGAGGATGATTTTGATCCAAGTTCTATGGAATACCTTGAGCAAGCTCATGTCATAGATTTAAGCGATACAATGTATGAACCTCATAATGAAGTCATGTCCTTAAATCATGTGGATACAAATTTACCCAATGAATAAACATTTATCCCTTATCCATCCTGAACTAATTGATTGGGACCTATCCGAGATAAATGACATACTTTATTTTCCTAATGATAATTTTGTGGCCCTATACCTAAATGCGGTTGAACCATCTTTCACCAAGGAATTCGATCAAAGAATAAAATGGAAGCAAGTGAACAATATCTCAATCCAACAGAAAAAAATAAAAGAAATAAAAAAAATGAAATGGTTTAGTGGTGAAAACCACAATGTGGGAGTGCTAGACCCAAAAAAAGTAAAAATAAAGGATGTTTTCGAAGGTGAAAACCCAACTGTGGCACCTAAGGAAGAGATATTGGACACCTTGCCAGAACATGATGAAGAAATATCTCTCATATTGGTTGAAATTGCATAGAAGGTTAACATTGGCACAAAATTAGAACCAAGATTCATACATCTTGCAATCTGTTTAACTCCAGCAGAAAGGCAAGATTTCATTCATTTCTTCATGGAAAAGAAGATTTATTTTGCATGGTCTTATATAGACATGCTAGGGCTAAGCTTTATTATGCATTATCTCAATATTAGACCTGGGGTTAGCCAGCTAAATAAAATATAAGGAAGATGCATCCCCATGTGGCTTTGTTAGTAAAAGAAGAATTGGAAAAAATATTAAAAGCTAGTTTCATAAGGGTCATAGCTTATGTGGAATGGATATCCAACATTGTACTTGTCAAAAAACATCATAAATCTATCAGAGTATGCACTGATTTAAGATATCTCAATCTAGCATGTCCGAAGGATGATTTTCCATTACCAAGAATTGATGCTATAGTGGATTTAGTAGTAGGAAATTCTGTATTCTCTCTTATGAATGGATTTAGAAGATATAACCAGGTTAAGATAGCACCCAAAGATCAAGAGAAAAAAATCTTCACATGCCCTTGGGGTACATTTTGTTGGAACGTCATACCCTTCAGCCTTAAAAATGATAGAGCTACCTATCAAAGGGAAATAACCACAATTTTTCCTTACATGATGAATACATTTATTGAAGAATACGTGGATGATATATTAGCTAAATCATATGAAATAAAATATCATATACCAATCTTGGGAAATATTTTCACAAGGTTGGAACAATTCAAAGCTAGGTTAAATCCTAAAAAGTGTGCATTTGGGGCACAATCTAGAAAACTGTTGGGATACATAGTATCAGAAAAAGGAATAGAGGTTGATCCTAAAAAATTTCAAGCTATCATAGAGATGGATGCACCAAAGAAGTCAAATGAGGTTATTACAAGGAAGGTTGCAATCTATAAGAAGATTCATATCCCAATTGGCAGAAAAATGCCATTCTTTTACTCACCTGCTACACAAAGACATAGTTTTCAAGTGGGATGCACAATGTGAGGAAGATTTCTCCTTATTGAAGTCATACTTGGTGAATCCACCTATACTTATGCCGCCTATCAAAGAAAATCATTTACCCTTGTATACTTTAGCAAAAGATCGCTCTTTAGAGGTATTATTGGCACAAGAAGATAAAGATAGAAAAGAAAACAAAATCTATTATCTCAATAGAACCTTGATCAAATATGAACTTAATTATAGCTTCATTGAACAAGCATGCCTCGTAGTAGTTTTTTCTTCCCAAAAACTATGTCATTATATGTTGGTACACAAAGTTAAGCTCATTTCTAAAATTGGTCCTCTCAAGTATCTACTTAGCAAAATAGCTCTCATAGGGAGATTGACCAAATGGGTGATGGTATTGAGAGAGTTTGATATAGAATATGAGGATAGAAAATGCATCAATGAACATGTCATAGAAGATTAATTGGAGGAGGCTCCTTTAGTTGCTGATTATCCTATCCAAGTTGAATTTCTAGATTTATAAATCATTGAAATGTTGAAACAAAAACATGGAAAATATACTTTGATGGATCCTACACACAAAATGGATTGGGGGCAGATATTATTTTGATTAAACCTCAAGGTTACACAATCCTTAATTCCTGTGAACTTCTCTTTCTGTGCACCAATAATATTGCAGAATATGAAGCTTTAGTCATAGGCATCAAAATGGCTTTAGAATGGAAAGTAACTGAGCTGCAAGTTTATGGGGTTCTCAACTAGTCATAAACAGATTAATGATGAATATCAAATAAAGGATAACAAGTTGATGCCTTACAAGAGATTGATTAATGACTAGAAAATGTTTTTTTTTGGATCACTTTTGATAAAATACCAAGAGAAAAGAAAAGAGAAGTAGATGCCATGGAAACCTTAGCTTCTCTTCTTCAAATGCCAGAATATAATGCTCGATATGAATTCTTGGAGGAAGAATTGGTGAAAACCTCATTTGACTTACCTAATTCCCAAATCATTTTCCTATTAATTGGACATGCCTCACCTTGGTAGGGACCCATTTTTTCCTACTTACAAGACCAAACTTTACTCTTGGACCAAACCTATAATCAAAAGAGACATTTCATATACCAAGCTTCCTGATATACTATCTTTTTTGACACATTGTATCGCAAGAGTCTTGACATAACACTTCTTAGGTGTATAAAGGATGAAGAATAAAAATTATCTTTATGAGATGTTCACGAAGGGATCTGTGGGTCTCATTCAAGTGGGATAAACTTAGCTAAGCAAATCCCGCGAATGGGGTACTTTTGGACAACCTTAGAGAAAGATGCTTGTCAATTTGTCAAAAGATATAAAAAATTCCAATATCATGGGGACATGATTCACGTGCCTACATAAGAGCTACACCTGATGACCAAACCTTGGCCCTTTTATCCATGGGGGTTCAATTTAATAGGGGTGATTTATCCACCTTCATCCAATGGTCACAAGTATATTATAACTGCAATGAAGTACTTCACAAAATGGGTAGAAGTTGTGCCTTTGACAATTGCAATGGGTAAAAAAAATTCCATATTTATCCTAAATCACATCATTTGTAGATATGACATTCCTCGTGCTATAATAATTAATAATGGAAAACAATTCAAAAACAAAGATGTGGATGAGCTATGTGAATAGTTTCATATTATACATCATTCATCTTCAATCTATTATCCTCAAGGGAATAGTCAAGCAAAAGCAATAAACAAAAACATTCTCAAGATTTTGAAGAGATCAATGGATAATTTAGGAAGGAATTGGAATGTGCAATTAACCCCAACATTGTGGGCATGTGGGACAAGCATTAGAACACCAACAAGGCAACACTATTTTCATTGGTCTATGGAGCAAAGGTTGTATTACCTTTAGAGGTTGATATTACATCCTCCAGAGTCACCTTACAACATTTGATAATAGATGATGATTATAGGTTTGCAAGACTTCAACAACTTGAGCTATTAGAGGAACATCAAACACAAACATATGAACACCTTAAGATTTATCAAAACATAATATCAAGGAGTTATAACAAAAAGATTAAACCTAGAGTGTTTCAAATTGGTGACTTAGTGTTGAGAGAGAACCCTAAAAATCAAACGGAGAGAGAGAAGAAAGGAAAATGGGAAGAAAACTGGTTAGGGCCTTTTATTATCACTTCTTCCTTTGGCACATGAACCTATAAGTTGGCTGATTGTAATGGAGATGAGTTGCAAGAACCTATCAATAACATTCACTTGAAAAGGTTTTATACTTAATCAGATGAAAGTGTATAGGTTGAAAGAGTATCAAATGAAAGAATATCAGATGAAGAAAGCATCACTCTTTGTATAGATAAAAAAAATCTCGAGAAAAATTCAAAAATAGTGAAAAAGAGAAAAATCCAAAAAAAATGCAAAAAGATCTTGAAGAAATCCAGAAACAGTGGAAATAGTTTTGAGAAAAGAAAGAAAAAAGTGGAAAATTGAGCATGAAGAAAGCAAAAAAATATTCAAATATGGATCCTGAAAAAACTTGTTATCTTGGTGAAAACGTGGCAAATAGGCACCTTGGTAATAAAAAAAAAGAAAAAAATAGAGAGAAAAACAAAAAAAAGCAAAAAAATGAAAAATTTGTTACCTCTCTAAGTTATTTTTGTTGTCATTAGTCTTGTCAAAGTCATAGTTAATGGAGAAAATAGTCGGTGAATGGAGTAAGTCTTATAAAGGACTAGTCGGTAATACACACTGAGGCAGTTGGTCAAGACATAAATCATTACGCAGTCGGTAAAGCAAAGAATTGAGAACTAAGTATACCAAGCATATTTTGTTACCGAGTGGATATACTACACCGAGTTGCTAGTTACCGAGCACTGAGAGATCACACAATCAAGTCAAAAGGAATGTGTTATCGAGTCAGATAGTTAATTTAAAAGGGATAAGGACATATTTAATGCATTGTTACTGCATTAATTACATTGCTACAAGTATTAATAACAGTTGGGTACACGATAAAAGATCAAGATAATTCAGGATCAAGATCTGAGGCACATATCAAATGGTTAATGGGATTTTCGTATTTCTAAGAAGAACACCAAGTACCAAGGTAAAAGTGACATGGTCACTGAGCGAGAAAGAAGATCAAATGGTTTAGGATAATCGTTCACCAACTAACTCATAGGATTAAGAGGTTAAAACTTCATATTTATTAAGGATGAATTCACGTGTTAATAATGTTGTGAATGTTTTTAATGAAGGAGTTAATGTTGTTATTGAATTATTGAGGGAGAACAACAAAAAGCAAAGCAGTATAGAGTAGATTTAGCTATAGAAGAGCAGAATAGTGAAGTGTTATAGAGATTAGAGTTAAGGTAACACATATTAGAGCACATAGAGTCTAAATCAATATTTTTATTTGATATAAAGTATAAAAAAAATTTCATAGTTTAAGTAATATTGTATTGTGAAGGTTAAATTCCAACACTAGGTAGATCCTAATAGACCTTGTTATTGTAAATCTTTTAACTGGGTACATCTCTAAGTGTGGAGATTGTAAAATCCTCTAATCAGGTAGACCTAATAAGTCTTGTATACTCTTAAACGAGTAATCTTTCATAAGTAGCAAACCTTTGTAGCTCTAACTGAGAAACCTTTCACATTGTAGTTTTAGTGAAATTTGTGGGTGTCATCCCCACCATAGTTTTGTCCTCTAACCAAGGATTTTTGCGTAACCAAAATAACTATGTTATGAGTTTATTTGATATGGTTTTAATGTTTTTAATTACATACTTTACATTCCTTTCATTTCAATGCAATGGAGACCATAAATAGAGAACAACAAGTTTATGGTTAATCAGTTAAGGTATTAAGTTAAAAGTTATATAAGTATTGATTCACCCCTCCCTTCTCAATCCTTACTTGCCATACATTATTCCAACAATTAGTATCAGAGTTGTTACTCTTGAGTTATAGGGTTTGACCACCTGAGACTTAAAGATCCCAGTCATGGAAAGCTTTAGGAAATATAAAAGACTGAATGGCCTTGAATCCAAATTGGAAGGTGCAAGAGAGTTAATCATTGATTTGAAGAAGAAACTTGAAAGATCTCTAAGGGTTAGACGAATAATTTATAATTAATTGAAGTTTATAGAAGAACAAGTTGATACACTTGAAACAACATTTGAAGGAAGTATTACAGATGAATCTCAAATAGCTATAAAAGAATTACTGGAAAATAATGATATACTTACCGAGTAGTTGGACCTAATGAAGATAGATCTTGAAACCATCATGATAAAGAAGACCGAGTTGATTGAAGGAAAAAAGGAGTGCTGAAGATGAAAAGAAAATGATAGAAGATGACAAGAGATAAGTTGAGATGAAGCTACTAGAAAAATATAATGAGATCATAAGAATGGCACAAGTTCACTATGACATGGCCGATCAACTTTTGAGTACAAATCAAGACAACACCAGAAAATAATTTGAGAATCAAGCACTGAAAGCTTAAATTGAAAGAATGAAACAAAGATTGAAAGCTGAGAGAGATACAAATGCAATAGTGAAAAGAAACATAGAAGCACTGAACTCTCTGGACCAAAAATTCAAGAATCAGAAACAAAGAAATGACAAAACATGCATTGGATACAAAGAGGAAAGCACCACTGAGAAAGGAGAATCATCAAAACCATAAAGAGATGAAAGTACTGCATCCCCACTGAGACAAAAGAAGAAAAGTTGCAATTATTGTGGGAAGCATGGACATACTTCTAATGTCTGCAGGAGTAGGAAAGCTAAATCACTGAGTATACCTAATTTTGGTGGTTATTATTATAGATGAAATAGGTATGGACATCAAGCATTTGAATGTAAAACTAATCTGGTCAACAATACAAGGAAATCTAAGTTTGATGGTTACTACAAGAATTGTAACAAGTTTGGACACAAAGATGAAGAGTGCAGAATAAAGAAAAGGAATGACAACTGGAAATTTAATTGAGAGAATGCTAAACCAATCGAGTAGGTATTTCTATACCATGGGAATATGACACAAGAATCTCATGTTTATCCTTTGGAAGGTATGGACACATTGCTGCAAACTGCATATTGATGCACAAAAGGAACAATAGAAGAGGTTGGAGAAATCCTGGCATGGCATGTTTTCATTGTCATAAGGTAGGACACCTTGTGAGGAATTATAGAGACCGAGGTGATGCACTGACTGGAGATGAATTTAAATTAAAAGCTCCTACTATTGTTGAGGAAATTTGAGAACAAATTAACAAAATCTGGAGGAAAAAGACTCAGGATGAAGGGACATCATCCAGAAGCATAAATTGCACCATCTCTACCAAGTTCGTTGCACCAAGCTCCACCTAATTGGTGAGAGGTATGTAGGGACTAAAAACCTATGGGTGGTCCCACAATAGCGTGTCCCACTTTTTGGCAAACTTTGACACCGAGATCAACATTCTGAGAGAAAACTTCACTTTCGAACACTAGTTGCTGCAAACCTATTAGGAATTTGAAGATGATGTAAACTAGAGTCTTTTAGAATTTTATTTCTAATTTCTAAATATATTTAAAAAAATTTCCTTCTCCTTCAAAAAGGGGTTTGTGTGACAAAACAATGTTTTTAAGGAGCGACTGTCACTTGGATTAGCATAACATTTTTTAAAATATGATAACGATGTAATTATTTCAAGGTTATATTTGTAACTTCAATATCTAAAGGATGAAATTGGTTTCATTCATTTTGGGTCAATATTTCATAGTTTATTAAGTTCTAAAGTGACAATAACTATAATTTAGTAAAGCGTGCAAATCATTTTTGGAACATGTATAACAATTCTGCATTTTTAGGAAGCAGTCGCAAAATGTGTACTGTGCTGTTGAAAACATTGTCTGCACGTTCGATTTCATTCTTGATAGAATAGAAAGGAACAAAATGGAAGTTTGATAGTTTGGGAGGATATTTGGAGCTCCTAAATAGCTCAAAAAGTTCAATATATATCCCAAAATTTACTTTTTACCCACTCATTTTCACTTTTACCTTTAGTAATTTCAGAGCTCTGCAGAGAAGATAGTGGTCCCCGTGCATAAACATCAATTTGAGCTCTCTCATTGGCATTAGCACCCAGCTGATTACGCACCCCTGGTAAGTACTTGAAAACCTACCTTTCCATATAAATCAATCACTAAAATCAATCCATATTAGGGAGAGGGTGGCAGTCGGTCTTGATTTTGTACTTGTGATATATTTTGAGACATGAATATATTGATCCTGTTGTGATCATCCTTTGTACTACAAAATTTCATACATACATACATACATACATACATACATACATATATATATATATATATA
>MU226188.1:2317484-2327860 GCA_018584345.1 Thuja plicata
TTTCAAATTCTTTGTGATTATTTGAAATTCTTCTTTTTAACTATTACTATTATAAATGGTTTGAAAAATTATTATAATTATATTTTAAATCATTCTTATTGCATCAGCGAATATAACATGCATTATTAATGGGAAAATGACAAAGACTTTTAATGAATATATTTATGTGGCATCATTACTATTCTTTTTCCTTGCTTGATAGTTTTATTTTGCAAACAGATTGGAAAGGTGGCGAATACAAAATGAGGGAATGGCTGAGAGTTTTGACATTGAACTAAATAGCCATGTGCAGAGAGGTCACAGAGATGATGGAATGGTTTAAAATGGTAACAAGAATCAATTGGTATCTTCCCACAACGATAAACAAATGCAATCAACATCTGCCACAACATGTTGGTCACCGCTTGCAGCAGTAAAATGCCATGCCATGTACAAGAAATTTGACAACTTCCAGCAGCAAGCATGGCATTGTCAGTAGAGGGCATAGAAATGATAGCAGGACAAACACCACGTCTCCAAACAATAGGAATCTTCAACAACAAATGCATGCTGTAAACAAACAATATATTCATTAATATCTACAGAGATATATGGACAGAGTTAGCAAGCACACCATAATGCCACACCTCCATCTGCAAGATGAAAAACATCATCCACATGGTTGATTGATTTCCCAAGGAACATTGCAGAGAGTTATGATAAAGCCGGTTGGTGAAAATGTTTTCTACAAAGTAACAATGCACGCTAAAATAGAGTTAATCTTCATAATACCATCACAGGCCACATTTCACACTGTGGAGTTTCTTGAATTTGTGGTTGAGGAGGGAATAATTTGCCACTTTGGATAATGGAAAATATGCTTCTACAACCAGGGGATACCATTAAGATAGATTACAACAACACCACATATTGATATAGTTGAAACAAAACTTGAACCTGCCGTCAGTATGTTTGACACGGACTTGGAAGTGGACTTTGCTCCTCCTTTCGATTACAAAGAACCTGAAAGCCTGCCACTAAATCTTGCTACAACTAGTGTAAGAGAAAATCCATCTACATAACATGGAGAATAATCTCAATGTAGATTTACTATCGTCACTGGAGTTGGAAGGCATCTGAATGGAAAACATGTATCACCCCAAAACAGTTACTGAATGGGTTGATATAAATAGAAGATGTATTTGGCAACAACAATGGCTGATCAATATAATATCAATACCTCCATCAGCACTAGCAAGGGCACAGAGGGATGATAGGTGAAAATCATCAAACATATTTTAAAAACTATGTCTCCATACAACAAGAATGAGCCCAGTGCAGATGTCGATTTCTAAATGCAACCAAGGGAAGCTTTTATAGAAACCAAGCAGTTAGGAGGTTTCAGAAGTTATCCAATCGAATGGTTGGCTTTTATGGTTCATTATAAAGATGTACTTGTTATTCAGATTATTGTAATAGTTAGAAATAAGGTTAGCCGTAGATTAGTTTTGGTGAAAGGGTGTGATGATCCAGCGTACCCT
Organism: Thuja plicata; assembly: GCA_018584345.1. Lineage (NCBI taxonomy): Eukaryota > Viridiplantae > Streptophyta > Pinopsida > Cupressales > Cupressaceae > Thuja > Thuja plicata. The sequence goes on from MU226188.1 coordinate 2,319,005, forward strand.
TTCAAATTTATATTTATATTCACTCTAAAATCTGCAAAACAAGACAGATGACATTGAATTAGAACAAGAGGTGATGATTGATATGTCAAAATGATGGATGTGATGAAATGAAAGATAGTTCAAATTTGAAATCAGATTGCAAAAGATCCAATTCACCATTTCTTGTCAACTAGAGATAAGTCGGTATTTTATATATTATGCAATAATTGTCACAAATTTGAAATTCTTTAAAGTGATAGTTTCAATTTGCATATAATTCAAATTTAAGTTTACATTCTGTATACTCAATTATTTCTTTCTCATTTTCGTATGGTTAAAATCTTATTGATTAAAATATTAACCAATTAGTCCGTCATTTGAGAAATAGTATTAAATTGAAGTATTGTTTAAACTTTTGATTATATGCACATTTCATAATGCCTTTAAGGTGATAAGATTTTGTTTCATAGCTGTCTCTGAAGTTGAACATAAGGTTGAAAGTATATCGACTCTATTTTCCCATTATTGGAATAAAGCACTGGTCTTTCTCATTATTTGAATTCGGTAATGGGTTTCATTGTTTCAAGTTTTTGAATTACTCTTTTATTTCATCTAATTCAGTTTCATATTTCAATCATATCAGGAAATATTAAAATACATTACATTTCATTAACACATATGTTTTCAGTTTTGTGATCTTATTAACCCTTTGAGAAGCAGGAGTTGAAGTTATCAGTTATACATTGTAGGAAATTTCTAAGAAGACTTTGAAGATAGGTTTTAAAGTGCAGGCCCACTAGCCTTGGTTCCATGGAATCAAAATTGTAGGAGGTTGTCGAAACCTCATTCATTGGCAAATCGATTGTATTAATCTTCATTGGATAAACGAAATCCGTTAGGAGTCCAATCTGTTGATTTGGGCACCAACACAATGGTACAAAGTGAATATGCAAATGTATGTTTTTGAAAGTTTCTTTATGCAAATATATGTATGGATGCACTTATGATGTAAAAGTAAATGCAATTTTTGAATGCTTTGTTTTTGTATTTTCTCTTTCTCATTTATGAATGCAAAATGTATGTCATGGATATGCAATGACATCGATATCAGTAATATAGATTAAGTAATTTTATCTTGGATTTTGGATGAACTAGGAAATCATTTTGAGCTCATGTCCTTATGTTGTTTTTCAAAATTGAATCTAGAAATCTCTAAATGTATCTACATGCAGACTTTTAGGACTTTCACTGATTTGTATACATTGTAGAATTTTTTTCATCATTGGGCATTTTTGTAAGGGACATCACCTGATAATACAACTATCACTAATACCCACTGGTATCATTAGAGGATGAATACTATGTGTATTAGATGCAATGTTGGAAATAAACCTAAGAATCAAGGCATAGAAACCAGGATGACAAGTTAATTATCTCCTTTTGCTATTAAGAATCAGGTTCTATTCAAGTGTAATGTAACACATGTGACCCGCAATGACTTAAAAAATTTATATCCTTGGGTACATAATGTGTCATACACCTTACTAAGAATTAGATTTAGAAAATAGACAAAGAAATTGGTTCAACCTAAACGTAGTTTACACATAATGAGGATCGAGATATATGAGACTATCCACTCATGTTGGTAGCCCTTACCATAAATATCCAAGTTAGGTGAAATTTATAGGATCATTGAAAAAAATCACCATAGATAGAAATCCAAGTTAGGTGAAATTTATAGGATCATTGAAACAATGACCATATGCAGAAAACCAAGAAAAATGTTATGTCCCCTGTCCTTGCAACTCTTTGTCTTTGAATAGTAACTCAAAAGACACAACAATCTCCAATTGATAATCAATCAAAGAAAATTTATAATATCTTAGATTCCCCTAGTTTGAAACATCATGGGAACATAAAAGAGTCATAATCAAACCAAGATCAATATATGTGTTTAAGTAGTGTTGAGAAATATCGTGGATTCATTTGTCAAGCGTAATAGAGATTCATCAATCAAAATTTTAAGCAATATGTTTTTCATGTATGAGTGTATGAGATTAACTTTGTCAACAATTGCAATCCAATGTAGTGTTTAGGAACACTGGTTGATTAAAGTGTTGAGAAACACTAGTACGTTTAAAGTGTTGAGAAACACTAGTATGATGTCTGTTACAGGTAGGTGATGTTGAAGAAACACCTTTGTTTGTGATAGTGACATTTTAATGCAAGTATTGAGAAATAATATTTTGAGAGTCAAACCATCCTAGACAGGAACCTAGGACAATCTAGCAGATGCAAACTAACCATGCTAGCAAAGATGCCCCAGTACAGATGACTATTCCTAAGATGCAAATGCCGACCAATCCCAGGAAAGGATAGGACATTTGCAAGGAATCAGAGTCAACCAATAGCACAAGTGTGATCATGAAGGATTAGTATCATCAATGCATTGATATATGGATAAAAAAGTATGAGTGACACCTTTTTGTCAGGTTTTCACCACTCGGCAAAGCTTTTTATTTTTGCTACCAAGACGCCTGTTTGCCAGGTTTTTTGCCAAGGCACTTTTCTCTTTTTCAATTTTTTTGTTCTTTTTTTTTCTTTTACAATTTTTTTTGTTGGTATCAAGGCGCCTGTTTACCATGTTTTCACCAAGGATACCCTTTTTTTAGGAGTTTTTCCACTATTTTTGGATTTCTTCAAGATCAATTTTTTTGGTATTTTCTGAGAATTTTCACTGCACGGGCTCTGCTAGCCAGTATCAAGCATAGAATCGATTCAAATATAGAGTATTAATGGGATCAAGAAGAACATCTCCCTTAGGTGTAGCTAACTGATAGGCTCCAGTTCCAAAAGTTGCAGTAATGACATAAGGCCCCAGCCATTTGGGTTCAAACTTTCCTTTTTTCTCTCTATTCAGCTGGTTTTTAGGATTCTCTTTTAGAATGAGATCCCCCACTTGAAATTGTTGTGGTTTGACCTTTTTATTGTACCCTTTTGACATTAATTTTTGGTACAGTTTTAGATGATTGAATGCTTGTTGTTTGTGCTCATCAAGGAGTTCTAGTGCATTAATCCTATCAATGCGGTATTGTTCATCAGTAACAAGACCTTGGTGAGATACCCACAAAGATGGAATTTATACTTCAATAGGAAGCACTACTTCTGTGCCATAGACTTGAGAAAATGGTGTGGCTCGAGTTGGTGTTCTAATACTTGTTCTGTAGGCCCATAGTGCCAGATTTAGTTACAAATGCCAGTCTCTGCCAGACTTACTCACAGTTATGTGTAATATTTTAAGAATGTTCTTGTTTGATGCTTCAACTTGTCCATTACCTTGAGGATAATAGATTGAAGAACAATGTTGAGTGATGTGAAACTGTGTGCAAAGGTCTTCTATGTCTTGGTTTTTTAAACTGACCCCCATTGTCTGTTATAATAGAAGAGGGTATCCCATACCTACAAATAATGTAGTTCAAGATGAACATAACCACCTGTTTACCAGTATATTTGATTAGCGGCATGGCCTCGACCCACTTAGTGAAATACTCAGTGGCTGTAATGATGTACTTGTATCCACTTGAATAATTTGGAAAAAATTGTCCAACCAAATCAAAGGCCCATTGCTGAAATGGAAAATTTGTTATAAATTGTATCAATTCTCTAGCAGGAGCATGGATGAGATTCCATTTGTTTGACATTTGTGACATGTTTTTGAAAATAGAATAGCATCTTTTTCCATCGTGGGCCTGTAATAACCAACTCTTAGTAGTTTTTTAGCTAGTGAAAAGCCATTTGAGTGTGATCCACATACACCTTTGTGAACCTCTTTTAATGCGCGATCTAACTCTTCTTGTTATAAAAACCTAAGAAGTGTACCATTGAGACCTCATCTATATAATTTATTAGTAATGAGGACATAACACGATACTTTCCTAATTAAAGTTCATTTTTCATTCTTTGATAGGCCATTGGGAATAGTTTGGTCAGTAAGATAGGAAATGAGTTTGGCATATCGGGATTGGTCTTGGGCATTTAAAGAAAAAATTGCTTGGTACTCAGATGTATCAAAAGATGGATAGGATAATTCTTCCACCAAGAGTTCATAGCAAAATTGATTTTCTTCCAGTTGTAACATGGATGCCAGTGTATCCATAGCATCTGCAACTTTATTTTCTATCCTTGGAATTTTTAGTAATAACTGAGAGGGGGGGGTGAATCAGTGGCTTCAAAAAAATTTTCTTATTCTATCCACCAATCAAATAAAACTTAGATTATTATGTCCCTCACAAGATGCATGCCATGAAATACTTATAATAATTAACTGTCTTTCAGTTTTCCTTTTCTGACCTTATTCTCCTTGATTACCGATAAGCAGTAAAACTTATTTACCAACACTCATTAAATATGCAGAGTATACCAATAAATCCAAAAAATCATATGTGAAATGTAAAATAGTAAATTAATAAACCATACACACATAACATAAATATTTTAACATGGAAACCCTATTAAGGGAAAAAACCACTGGGACCGGTACCCCAAATTTTTCACTCTTCTAAAGTAAGCCCTGTTAGGATCCAACCCTGTTAAAGGTTACAAACACACTGTTAGGTGTGACCTTTTTAGAGGATTTTATACATAGAGGTTGTCACTTAGTATCGGGCATCTTAGTTTTCTACCATCCTTGAATCAAACTCCTTCTTAGACTGTCAATAGGCTTTAGGAAAATCTAGTGCTACTTTTATGAATCAAACTTTTTGGCACTCCTTGGGATGTACCTCAATATATAGAATATTGTTAAGTCCTTCTCTGTTAAGAGACTTGGTGCTTGAATGGTTAAACTGAAACACAATGACCTATTTCTAATGCAACTTGAATTGTAGATTTTCAAATCTATTTAAGTACATTACTTCTCTGATCAATGTATCAATTAAATTCTTTGTGTTCCACACTTTCTGCTCTGTGATGCTGTGCTTCACTATTCGTCGATGTCTATAGAATTCTTTAGCTCTCCTTCAGCCTGATTGATTAGGACTATATGAAGTTATCCTTCATCATTTTCTCTTCAGCATCCTCTTTCTATTCACTCCCCTTTCTTGTGATGCAGAAATGAATTAAGCTTGTCTCTTATATAGACATGATATTCACTGTTTCTTGATTCTTGGTGTGAAAAAAAATCTAGCCTATCTAATTTAAATCTTAACTCCTGATTTATCTTGTATTTATCTTCTTGCCAACTGTACAAATCTTCTTTAAATCAATCACTTAACTCAGGTCAAATAAAACAATGAAAACAACCAGTTAAGTCTATCTTTATCTCTTGCCAACTAGATATTTTGTCATTTTCCAAACTCTCTATTTTGTCGGTCAACTCTACAGTTAGTCATCAGTGACAACTGCCAGTTCTATCAGTGTGACTCCAATCAGCTTCAGGATCTCCGTCCGTCGAGCATCATTGAATTTTACTCATTGGACATCCTATGATTTTGCTTTGTCAGGAAACACTTTATTCTTCTCGTCGGGTATCACTATGACTTTGGCTCTTTGCCTTTACCGATGGTGTGCACCCCGTCAGTGTTATCTATCACTTAGTGAATACTTGACTTTAATGCATTGCTGAAAGCATAATCTTTGTTCCATTAATTCTATGAAGTCTTTGGAATTTTATTCATGACCGTACAGATGATATCAAGTTGACATCAATGACAATACAAACCATTAACTGATTTAATGCTTTACATTATCTTCAACTTAACATTATCAAACATTTAATCAGTTACATGTCATCATTCTCTTCCTTTTGCATTGATGGAAATATATTATATTATCACACTATACTATTTCTAATACAATATGAAATATAATTGTTGAGATTCATCAAACTACCAAACAGTGTTTGATAACCGATAAAAATGTCTGACTGTTGGTAAGCTCTGTGTTAGCTTAGATTTGATTCTTGCAGCTTTCTCTATGTTTCTTGTTATGATGTGTTGCATCCTTTCCTTGTGTCAATATCTCTCTTTTGACTATTCTTCTTATTTTATGTCTCTATCTCTTGTTAGCAACTCTTTCTATGGATAGAATCTCTCCCTGTTGGAGTAATCTGATAACGGATATATATATATATATATATATATATTTATAAATATTGTGATAATATTGAAACTTTTTGTCCCTTTAAAAAAAATGCCAAACAAATATCTGACATTAATTTCAAGTGGTCTTTTATCTCCATCCATAATATATTCCTTGAATTTCCCTTATCCATCAGCAATACAACAATATGCTCTAGTGCTCGGTTCTGATATATACCTTTCTATATATAGATGTAGCTTTGAAGTTCATTGTTTGCTCACATCAACATGAATGATATTCTGATAATATATAGGTTGTTGTAGCCTTCAGTCTTTTACTGACTGGTAGACAAGAGTTTGACTCGTAGTCTCTTTCTCAAGTACTCAAACGTATCCTTGGGCAATGGCTTGGTGAAGATATTAGCTAATTGTTCTTTTGATTGCACATACTCAAGATCACCTCTTTTTCTTGAACTTATTCTCTTAAATAATGATACTTGATTGCAATGTGTTTAGTCTTGTAATGCATGACTAGATTTTTGGAAATGTTTATTGCACTAGTGTTATCACAATAGATAATCACTGGTTCTGAGATCTTCATATGCATACCTTCTAGCAACTATTTGATCCATGCAATATTTGAGCAGTTTACAGTAGTAGCAACATATTATGCTTCTGCAGTAGACTAAGAGATGCATCCTTGCTTCTTGCTAATCCATGTGACAAGTTTGTCACCCATAAAGAATGCTCCTCCAGTTGTTCTCTTCCGGTCATCAAGATTTCCATCCCAATCAGCATCGGTAAACACCTTAAGTTCAAATTTGCCTTCTCTTCTATACCATAAGCCAAATTCCTTAGTATTCTTTAGATATCTTAGGATTCTTTTCATAGCAGTCATATGTGATTCCCTGGGGTTAGCAGAAAATCTAGCAACAATTCCTACTACATATGCAATATATGGTCTAGTGTGTACAACATACATGATTTTTCCAATCATTGATCTATACAAAGTCTAATTTACCTCTGTTGTCTTGTCTTCCTTTGTTAACTTACATCCAATAGCCATTAGTGTTCTAACTAGTTTGGAATCTTCCATCTTGAATATTTTTAGGACCTCTTTGATGTATAGGGACTGTGTAATGAAAATACCTTCACTTTGTTGAATGATCTATAGACCAAGAAATAAATTGATCTCTCCAAACATAGACATCTCGAATTCTTTTCTCATCTTATCAGCAAATGATTTACATAGCATATCATTTCCTCCAAATATGATGTCATCAAAAAATATTTCAGCAATCAAAGTGTTAGCATCAGTATCTTCTTTCAAATAAAGATTATTGTTTTCACTAGTCCTTATGAATCCAATAATTATTAGATAGGAATTAATTCATTCATACCAGGCTCTAGGATCTTTTTTTAATCCATACAAGGCTTTTTGAAGTCTACATACCATGTTCCTCTTGTCTGGATCTACAAACCCTTATGGTTTCTCAATGTATACCTCTTCTTCAAGTATTCCATTTAGGACTGTTGACTTGACATCCATTTGATATACTTTGAATCCTATTAATGTAGCATAAGCAAGTAGTATTCTTACTCCTTCTAGCCTAGTAAAAGGTGAAAAGGTCTCTCCATAGTCTATACCTTCTTCTTGTGCATACCCCTTGCATACTAGTCTTTCTTTGTTCCTTGTGACTTCTCCATTCTTGTTCAACTTATTCCTGAATATCCATTTTGTACCAATGAAATTCTTGTCATCTGGTCTTGGCACAAGTGACCATGTTTTTCTCTTTTCAATCTCATCATTCTAGCACTTATCCATTCTTTATTATCTAGTGCAACATTAACAGATTTTGGCTCAAACTCACAAATTAAACAATTTGAGGTTAAAGACTTACTTCTTGTTCTTGTACAAGCTTTCTTATCTCCTATGATCTGGATCTCTGGATGGTTCCTTCTTATATATCTTGCAAGTACAGGTATAGTTCTTTGTCTATCAGCTTGATCATTATCTTGATCTTCATTTTGTTCTTCATTACCTTGCACATTTTCTTGATCATTATCCTGACCGACGGTAAGAACAGTCTGACTGTTGGTTGCAACATTTTATTGTTTTGGGATTAAGCATTGTTGCTCGGGAAGAGTGTTGGGTTCTTCACAATATACAAACTTGTTGTAGTCCTCTAGTTCTTTTGTGCTTTCCAATTCATTCTTTTCTGCAAATTCATCAATCTTTACATTTGCACTTTCAACTATTTTGTTAGAGACCTTGATAAGACATTTAAAAGCTTTGCTTTTGGTAGAATACCCCAGAAAAAAACTTTCATCACTTTTGGCATCAAGATTTCCATTTCTATCATCCTTTAAGACATAAAATTGACTACCAAAGATCTTGAAGTAACTTACATTGGGTGTTTTACCATACCATAGCTCATAAGGTGTCTTCTTTGTGTCCTTCTTCAATTGTACTTTGTTAAGTGTAGAAACAGCAGTGCTAACAGCTTCCCTCCAGAAGATTTGGGTGATGTTTTTCTCTATCATCAGTATTCTTGCACAATCTACTATTGATCTGTTCCTTCTCTCAACAATCCCATTTTTTTGTGGGGTTCTTGGTGCAGAAACCTATCTTTTTATACCATGCTCATTACATAAATTAGTGAATTCATCTGAAATAAATTCTCCTCCTCTATCTGATCTCAAACATTTCAAATCCTTACCACTTTGTTTTTCTACCATAGCCTTATACCATTTAAACATCTTGAATGCTTCAAATTTATCTTTTAGAAACATAACTGTC
>MU226188.1:2334950-2350721 GCA_018584345.1 Thuja plicata
GCTGTTCCCTCATGGATTCTGCAATTAACTCAGCCCAATCTAGCTTATGCTTTCCCTCTAAAATAATTTCTACATAACAGAATAACCAATCTACAAACAAAGAAGCTTCAAGGGACCCCCTAACTCTGTGTAGAATTACCATGATATCACTAATATGCGGGTGCATGTGATTTCTATTTAATTTCTTGGGCAACCGAGAACCTCCTCTTTGGGAATTTTTCAACCAATACTTAGCCATGGAAGTACGGTTTGCATCAGGGTTGGGTTTGAATTTAACTAGGGATTGGGTAGGAGAAAAAGGTGAGAAAGTCCATTCTTGGATTTGAAAAGCTGAGGCAACAATTCTTCTATTTACGGCCATCAACACTTTGCCATTCTTGTCAAGAATTGACTCAGTTTGCTGATCATAATGTTTAATACATTCATGAACAAGCTCTGGGCAAACCATGGCAGGAGGGAAACATGCAGCTATACATAACCCGCTACTCAAAATTTCCATAGAAGGGACATTTTCTTTGACACATGCAGTGAGCCTACCAGCTATCCCTTAAATATCATAACCTTCTAAGTCCATGTCTATTACGTTAGAATTTTCATAGACTAAACTAGACACATTCCCAAAGAAATGAAATGTTGACTTCATTTTGCAAGAACAGACTACAAATTGCTATAGAAACCCGCACAAAATTCACCAGCTTTTTAAATTTAAACATCGGAAGAATGATAGCCTGACTTACCTTAGTTTCTGAGGAAATTTTGCAACTGGAGCTCTAAAAAACCCTTACCTCCATTCTTTGCGCATAGAGATAACAACAGTAGTTCAAAAATGAATGCCAAGGAGGGCTTTTAAAGGAAATGTCTAGAATGAGTAATTACCTACCCATAATTAAGACAATAATGTCTCGAAAAGAGAAGTGACCATTCCCACATGCGATCATTAACTGCCACTTTGCGCAAACTTTTATGTCGCATGAACTCTTCATTAATTCGACAGCTCAGACATGATTTAACTGCCACCGAAAAGACCTCTTCATTAATAGTTTTACTTGAGTGGGACCCATGCCTGAAATGATGGCGGCTATCCTTGTTTTATGCCACCTATCATTTTTAAAGATCCTTGAACACTCTTGAACACTCTTGAACACTCTTGAACACTCTTGAACAAGTTCAATGATGTTCATACGTGTTCACCTTCATTCAAGCCTATTCCTTCATATCCCGCCAACACTTTGATACCGAGGGCCAAAACATTTAACCGGTAATCTTCCACCCTAGACTGGCCAAAGTTCTGTAATTTGAGACTCACGAAAGACCTTCCTTTAGCAAAAATGCTAATCATCCACTTCTACTTTATAAATAAAATAAACTAGCTTGAACATCCTTGAACACCCTTGAACAAGTTCAATATTGTTCATAGGTGTTCAAGCCTGTTCAAACCTGTTCAAACCTGTTCAAAAGATATGTTAGCAAAAGAACTTTCTCTTTTTAATGAGGAAGGATAGAACATAGGGAAGAACTTTCACAAGGATTTTAAACATGAGGACTTAGGTAGCTTGAGATACACAAAATGACAAGGCGACTCTAAAAAAGTAATATTAAGGACAAAGATCAAGATTTGGACTAACACTGGCTCTGACTAGGGACTGGCTTTTCCCAATAGCCGAAGAACTCAACTACTCTAGTTTCACAAATTGCTGCAAAAAGGATTTAGTAAACTCGCAAGAAAGGGGAAACACACCAAACGGAAGCAAACCTAACCTAATATATACAGCAGGATGCAAAGACAGAGACTAGAGCTTCAGCAATTTAAGATCTTTCCCATTATAAGAGAATGGTAAGATCATTCCATCTGGATAAGACAACCTGAAAGAATTCATTCCCAACTCTTCAGTGATAACAAAGGGGCCTTTCCATAGTGACTCAAACTTACTATGGGCACCTTTAGGAGCTTTTCTTTTGTCCCATAGCAGAACTTCATCTCCTTTCAGGAAACTTCTGGGCCTTTCTCTCCTGTTAAAAATGTTCTTCACTCTAGCTTGATGCTCAGTAATCCTATCTACCAGAGTTTCTCTTTCTTCTTCTAATTTATGCAAGTACATAATTCTCTTCTCCAAGGAGTCTTTGAAGGTTTGATCTTCAATGGCCATCTGTAGCTTTGCTACGGAGAGTTCCAGAGGAACTGACACTTGTGCCCCAATTCCATACACCAACTCAAAGGGAGCCATACCGATTGCTCTTTTAGGTGTAATCCTATCAGCCCAAAGGGCTTCAAAAAGCTTCTTATGCCAATTTTTACCACTGTCATCTACCAGCTTTTTCATGATCATTATCAAGTTTTTATTACTTGACTCAGCCTGTCCATTTCCTTGGGGAAAGTAATCGGACGAGTGAGCTAGAGAGATATTATGATCGAAACAAAAAAGATAAAGCTCCTGTGAAGAGAAATAAGTGGCATTTTCTTCCACAATCTTTTGGGGTACACCGAATCACACCAAAATATTATTTTTTAAGAATTCACAAACTACCTGAGAGTTAGCCTTTTTGGTTGGAATCGCCTCGACCCACTTAGTGAAGTAGTCAGTCACCGTTAGGATATAAATATGCCCTGCACTTGACTGAGGACTAACAATGCCTATAAAATCAATACCCCATTACTTGAATGGTTCACTCACCACAACTAGTTTTAAGGGCAAAGCAGCTAATTGAGGCCTTCCAAAAAATAATTGACATTTTTCACAATTCCTGACAAATGCATAGGCATCTCTGAACATACTCGGCCAATAAAAACAATTTCAGAGGATTTTGAATGTCATTACTGTAGATGAGAAATGACCTCCATAGGCGTCCTCATGAAAGGTTTTGAGCAACTTTAATTTCTGGCTTTTATCCACGCATCTTAGAAATGTACCATCAAGACCCCTTTTATATAGCACACCTTGCCATATTACATACTTAGCCGCTTGTAGCCTTAGAGTTCATCTTTCTTTAGGTGACAGTCTTTGTGGACATTCTCCATATGTCAGGAAATAGGCAATGTCACAGAACCAAGAATCTGTTATACTAACCAATAATACTTGAGATATTTTAGATTCCAGATTTTCAGGATGACTAAAATTTTCCGCGATGAATTTACACAAACCCCTACCTCTAACCAGTTTAGTGGGTTTGATTATCAAATCATATTCTTGAATCTTTGTCACCCATGTTGCTCTTTTATTCATCGCTATTTCTTGTTGGGTGAGTAATGCTCTCATCGTTGGATCAGGGACAAACACTACAGAATGTGAGTGAAGGATGTAAAATCTGAACTGCTTAATAGATTTCACCATAGTGAAGGCTTGCTTTTCAATTGGGGTATACTTTAGTTCATGCTTCTTTAAATGTGTACTCATGAAAGCGATGGGGGATTCATTTCCTGAAACATCTTTCTGAGTTAGAATTCCAGACAGAGTGTGATCAGAGGTGTAATAATAGATGATGAAACCTTTTTTGTAATCTGGGTAAACTAGAGATGGGGCATTGGCCATAGCTGTCTTAATTTCTTGAAAAGCCTTTCTACCTTCTTCTGTCCACTTAAAAGGGTGCTTTTCACTCATCATCCCCACTATGTGCCTTGTCAACTCAAAAAAATCTCAGACAAAATCCCTTAAAAAGTTAATCTGACCGAAGAAAGATTTGACCCCTGTCCTTGTTGAAGGTAGACCAATCTGTTGAATAGCCTTGACTCTTTCGGGATCAATTTTGATTCCCTCTTTGGATACAATATGTCCCAATAATTTTCCTTCGGTCACACCAAAAACTAATTTTTTAGGATTGAGTGAAATGCCATGATCTCTACATCTCTGCAGAACTGATTAAGGTATCAGACATGATGTTTCCTCCTTTTGGAATACACCATTAAATCATCAAGGTAAATTACTATGATTCTATTTTTCAGATCAGCAAAAGAGGAATCCATTGACCTTTGAAAAGTTGCTCCCACATTGATCAAGCCAAAGGGAATTCTATTGTAAGAAAAATTTCCCCACGGTGTAGTAAAAGTAGTCTTCTATTTATCATCATCAGCTACACTTACTTGATTATATCCAGAAAACCCATCAAGTAGAGACATCATTTCTGACCCTGCAACTGCTTGTAATACATGTTCCATTTTGGGCAGTGCATAATTATCTTTGAGACTGGCCTGATTTAAATTCCTAAAGTCTACACAGATCGTTATTTCACCATTCCTTTTTCTAACAGGGACAATATTGGCAATCCAGGTTGAATGGTGGATAGGGTAGATGATTCTAGCTTTTAGCATCTTGTCAACCTCCTTTAATATCACTTTTGAAACTTTGGGATTGTAACTACGAAGCTTTTGCCTAAAAGGCTTCGATTCAGGCTTGAGAGGGATGTGGTGACTAAATTTCCCTTTCTAAAAATATTTAAGATCATTATAATCCCAAGCGAAAACATTAGTGTAGGCTGTCAACAGGATTTGAAGGTTTTTCTTTTCTTGGGTAGATAGCATTTTACCTATAGAAATCCACTTGGGTTTAGCCATAGTGCCAATGTTCACCTTGTCATATTATTTTTGCACATTTGATTGAGAAATTTTTCTTGGCACAAAACTATCATCCTTTCGAGAAAACAAATTCTGTAAGGACACCAAACCCTTGGGAATTTTGTTGCTTTTCAATTGGACAACTTCTTCTTGTAAGGATTCAGGGTTTATCCCTCCACTGTCTTCATTCATTCCTTCAAAGTATGTAGAGAAGAAAGATTCTACACATGCCATAAAATCCTTTATCCAGGCATCATCTTCAAAAACTTGTAGGTGTTCAATGTTATCTGGAACAGCTGGTCTATATATCATCTCAACCCTATATGTTCCTATTTTGAAATCTGGGTGAGGAAGAAGTAGAGATGCTGATACAGCTAGGGAATCAACCCTTGTATTGAGAATTCTGGGAATAGCTTCTATGGAGAAGGCTTCAAAAGAATATATTTCGTCCCATACCAAATTTTTGTAATGTTTCAAACGTTCATTCTTTACTGAAAAATGACCTTTTACTTGTTTGACAATAAGCTCAACGTCACCTTTTACAACAAGTGCTTTTACTCCCAATGTTTTGGCTTCTCGCAGCCCCAACAAAAGAGCTTCATATTCAGCGGTATTATTGGTATTTTTAAAATCCAATTTGTAGGAAAAATAAATATACTGTTCATCGGGCCCTTTGAAGACTACACCAGCCCCTGAACCTGCGGTAGCGCAACTACCATCAAATTCCATCAACCAAATTTGTTCATTTCCACCAGGATGTTCACAAAGGGGAGGGGTTTCATCTGAGAAAATCATGTAATTACCAAATTCACAGTCTTTAAATAAAATTTGTGCTTTAGGATCATCAGATGGAATTACAGTGTATTTGTTCTTGGCTTCAGGTTCCAATTTGACCTTTTTCTTCCCAATTGGGATGATGGGTTATGACCAATCCATCTTTATTTCCCCGCCCATGTCTCTGTAGAAAGTTCTACTCAAGAGCATACCGTAACTTGCAGGTATATCTGCTACTAAAATGGTCAGCTTGAGCCTTTTATCAGGATAGGCTACTAAAATAGCTTGAGCATCTTTAACTTGACCAATTAAGGGTACTTGTTTTCCATCCATTGAATAACACCTCCCAAAGGTTTTGGTCATGGTCAAACCTAAAGCCTTGGCTACGAATGAGGGCATAACATTGTCGGAGGCTCCAGAGTCTATAATGCAGTTACTCAATTTAAGGCCATTTAGGAGTAGGGAAACATAAAAGGGATCAGGCTTCCTAGTTTCATCAAATTCACATTTCACTTTAGGAGTAGGAGTAACAACATTATCGCTCTGGTTCATGAAAAATGGTGAAATAACTGCAAGGGAATCAAGTGGTTGATCAATTGGGTCAACAACACATTGGTTAGATTGCGATGAGTCTGCAAGGTCACCTTTCACATATTTGACTAGTTTGTCTAATTCTTTGGGATTTAACCTTAGATATTCTGCGGGAGAGATTTGAATAGTAGAAGACTTACAAAAGTCTACAATATCAAAAGAAGACAAGTTGGAGTCTTTTCACACAACCTTAACATTAGGGGTCAAAGAACTATAAGAGAAGTAGTATTTACAGGATCTCGAGTCTTATAGCTAGGATTAGCTGGAGCCGGACTATTCTTTGAAGAATTTTGATTTTGAGTAAGCATAGCACAAGCAGGATCCCCAAGAGTAACCAGAATATCTCCTCTTTCTAAATCAGATTCATATTCTAAAAAGTATGAACCAGAGTCACCAGGTCTATCTTGAGGGAGCTCTTCTACAGTACATTCCCCTAACACATCCTTAGTAGCCTCCATTTGTACATGTCTTTGCATATCAAGAAAACAATTACCATCATGATCTATTGTTAGATGGAAGGAATACATAATAGCTTCTTTTGGTGAAGCTTCTATGGACAATCTTGGCAGATTTGGAGGCAACAAAGGAGTTTTATTCTGTCATTGATTAGGTTATTTTCGGCTGATATCTTGATAAGGAGAAGGGAATGAAGATCCCTGCTTAGGTAATTGCCTTTTCAAGGTGATTACATCATTCAATAATCTTTGAAATACTAGATCTGTTGGAGTTGAAGTAGAAGGTTGAGAATGAGGATTCTGAACATCTTTTCTCCATTTCCCAGCTGTAATAAGATCATCTTCTAACTCAGTAGCCTGTTCTTGGGCAAAAGCTAAATCGGCTGGTCTACTCCTTCTCAAGTGGAATCCTATGTCCGGGGGCATAGAATTTACAAAGAAACACTGCTTGTTTTTGGGGGTTGGTCTTTCGGCAATAGGGATTCTATGAATAACTTTGTTGTATCTTGCCACATAATCTCTCATGGGCTCATGAATCTCTTTCTTCATTTGTGTTAACTATGCTAGCAAAGAATGTTCATCATCGGCTCCTTTAAAATTCCCTTTGAATGATGTCTTCATGGTTTTCCAACTTGTGATGGATCTAGTTGGCAGGTGGCCAAACCATTCTGCGGCTCCTTCTGAGAGAGATGGAGTGAAGAGTCTTAATGATACGTCTTCATGTTGTGCTGCCAGAATGGCAGTAGCTACATTGAATGCATTCAAGTGTTCATCGACCGAAACTTTGCCATCTCCCAAGAATTTAGGTAAAACTTCTTTGATACCTTTAGGGAGAGGATGATGAGTTCCCAAATTCAAAGGACTGACGGCCGCACCCCATGACTGAGCCATAACTGTAGTTGGAAAGATTGTAACTAGAGGTGGTTCTTGAATACTAGACAAAGTTAAAGCTTTCCAGACACTAGAGGATGAAGAAGAATTGGGGGTGGCTTTAGGAGGAGAAGAAGGTCTACTTTTTTCTTTGGGTCTCAAGATAGAAGGGGAGGAAAAATGAAAAATTTTCAAGCTTCCAAAGAAAGAATAAAAAATAACCTCCTTCCTCTGGGACCTGGTGTAAGGTCGAGAATCTAGAATTATTCTAATTTATCACCTTTGAGCAATTCTGTCACTAACTTGTACCTCCTAGGCGACTGGGAGTCCCCTTAACCACTCTCCTATATCTTCCTCTTCTTCCAAAACTAGGAGAACTTTCTGATACTGGTGATAACTGGTGTTTAAACTCCAAGCAATAGTGTTCAAATCAGAAATGATATCCTCTTGAGTGTTTTGGAAATTAAGATCTGGTTGGATAGCAGGAGGTTGCTCCTCCAAATTGGGTATTATCACAGCTGGTAGGACCATAACTTATTCATAAAATAGAACATTAAAAATGGGTCTACACTATAAGCGCTCCCCAGTAGAGTCACCAAAAATTTGTTACCGAATAGATTTGTCTTTTTATAAATAATCTTTTAAGTTTCCTCTATCACCCTTAAAAGACAGACTATTCCTAACAGTTGGGTAAGTGTATTTTATAATCACTTCCCTCTGAATTTTATACAGGTACAGCTCCCTTAAATGATATTCAATCAAATGAGAAAATGCTTTAATCAGTTAGCTTTTGACTAGAAAGCTTATAAAGGCAACAATATCATTCTTTGATGATATGTTTGAAACAACTAAAGAAGTATAAATAACCAGGTAATGAATAGGAAGGAAACACAGTTACTTCCACAATAGCATTTCATGAAAAACATAAACAAATTTGACTGCAGATAATTGATAATAGATAAAACTCAAGATTTAGATACCATGAAACAGTCGAGTAAGATATAAAATAGATCAAATATATGCCAACACAGGGCACTTTGCTTAAAATCATGAACAACACAGATTCATTGATTTTTCTGTCATATACTTCGAGAATTACTACACAGGTAATTATCTAAAATTCAAGTCAATTCACAGCAATCACCTTCTAAATTCTAATTATCAAAAACTATCTATCTATCAAAGTTTTTCTAAACCCTTTCAAAATTTTAGCAACCAGAATAAATAGCAGTAGAGCACCGAGAGGCCTCCTGAAAAACACGGCCTCTCGGTGAAATAGTTAAGTAACAAATCCATCAGTCAGAGGACACGTGTCCTTGAAATTTAGCATAACAATAAAGTAAAAATAGGAAACTAGATGGAAGAATTAGGTTCTTTATCCAAGGCACGATCCTCACTTGTCGCTGGGCTCCCTTCTTCATCGGTAATCGATTGGGTCAGTTTCCATTCTTTGTAAGCTTGAACTAACTCCTTGGCAAGTGACAAGTGCGGGATCTTGGAGTTCACTATCTGGGCCATGGAGGCATCTTTATTCCAACTCATCTTTTTCACCCTATCAGTAACATTAGATAACTGATCAATGCACAAATAAAGCATGGATTCAATCCTTTCTATCTAGGTCAAATCAGAGGCCTTGGGCTGAATCTTGTCTCTGATGGTTTTAATAGCTGATTCAAAAGCATCTAAGGCACCTTTCAGTTCTTGTTCACCGAAGACAGAGGGGTAGGTATAAGTGAAATTAATCACTTTCAACTCTATAAGGGTAGCCTTTTCGATTTTCTTTGCTTCAACTTCATACTCTTTATTCTCTGTAATAGCACCTCTTATCAGGGCAATATGCCAGCTAATGTTTTTTTCTGAGTACGAAGAAGTAGGACTCCTTGGCACCTTTCAGTGACTTTTCTGCAGAGAATTTACCAAAGCCATGCCTTTCAATCTCCATGAACTTCATCATCGCTGACACCCACTTTTATTCATCCATGCTCCATACCTGTTACTGAGCCTGCAATTCCTCTATAGCTGTCTCGGTGTTATGAAGGACTGAATGGGAATCTTTGATATATTGTTTGCCATTTTTTAGTACCTAAGCCATCCACTCATCCACTGAAGAAACTAGAGTTCTTCCCCTTTGAACTTGATTCAGTAGATTCTTGTTTTCTTCAGAATTGGGGTTGAACACTTGAGAAGACTGAGACAACAAAGTAGCATCAAAGTTGCAAAATGCGTTAATAAATTGAGAAAGTGAAACAATGGTCTGTTTTAATTCTTTCTTTTCTTTTCTATCTTGTACCGAAGTAATCAGCATTTGCTGGGCTGTTTCTTTGAACAAGTGGTTTTTCCCGGCTCTGTCCATTGTTCCCAACTCTATTTTGGTAACTTCAAAGTCCTCAACTACCACATCTGATTTCTCTTCCTTGGGCCTATAAGTAGAAACCTTGACCATCCATTTTGTAGTCTTAGCATCAGAAAACATGGGCACTGTGTTTTTTACCTTCTTGGCCTTGGGGGTTTTCTGAGCATACTTACTCACAATATCCTATACTAGTATGGATATAGGGATCAGACTCCATTTTTTATTGACCGAGGAAGTCAGCCATTTGGGTGTGTCACTGGTCACTGTCGGTTGGGGACCAACCTTAATAGGTGCATCCATCAGATCCAAGGTTATGTCTTCAAGATCAAAAATATCTTTCCCAATCTGGTCTTCATCACCAATCTGATAATTCAAATCCTCAAACTTATCATCCTCCAGATTTACTGTCTCTATCTATTCTTGAGTCATCTTTGCCTTCCTTTGGGATCGGGAGCACGACCTGGTGATACACTGAGGAGAAACCACAGATGAAATTTTTGCAACAAACTTCTTTTTAGATTCTTTCTTCTACTGCTTACCAGATGAACCTGCATTATCAGATGTTTTAGGTGTGTTAGAAACAAAGGGGGAAGAAAACAAAATGGAAGACCTATTTCTAGTCTTTTTAGGACTGGACTGCCCTTTCTTTTCTTGTAGCCACTTCTTAGTTAACTTGAGAACATGTTGTGTTCTATTTTGAATGTCATCATCTTCCTCCTTTGACCAATCAACATCTACTTCTTCAGTATTGAGAGGTCTTTTGAAGTCAGGTTTGATCAAATCAGAGCCATCATTTGTCACTCCCTCTATGCTAAATTGTATTCTCATTGATAGAATTTGAGAGATACAGAGTCTGCTATGGCTTCTGGTCATGACTTGAGATTCATTTATACAATCTTCCTAGAAATCCTCTAAATGGGGAACTGGGAACATGTGAGACCTTAAGCCCAGACTACCGCTAGAAAAATTCTTATTATCAAAGCCTGTTCTTTCTGTATAGTATTTGAAATCAAATTGACCTAGGTCACTTCTGATACTTATAGCATCTTCAAAGGTTAGACATGAAAACTTCCCTAGCTGCAATGGAAATATTTTTTCACCTCGGTCTCCAGGAAGGAAATGCTTTAGCATGACAACAAGCTGTCTACAGATTTCAGCAAAGATAAAATAGTCAAATGCATATCGAGGCAATTTGGTAGGGGCATCTTCAAAACTGCCAATCCTTAGATAAGAGAATTTAGGGAATTGGATGTAATAATTCCCAAACCTAGTGACAAAGTGTTTAGCTTCTAAGCTCATCCTCTTGGCCGAATCTCCAGACATTTCAAAGAAAAGTTTTCCCATAAAAGTATCATGAACTCTTTTATAATTTTGAATTACACTGTCTTTATGGAGCATAGAGAAATATTCAAACACACACATGCCATCAATCCAAGGCTCATGAATCATGCCACTCCATACCCTACTACATGCTAGACAATACATGAGATAAGAGGACATATAAAAGTTATAGCCAGTATGCTTGGAACTATTCAGTTGTTCCCTCATGGATTCTGCAATTAACTCCGCCCAATCCAGCTTATGCTTGCCCTCTAAAATAATTTCTACATAACAGAATAACCAATCTGCAAACAAAGAAGCTTCAGGGGACCCCCTAACTCTGTGCAGCATTACCATGATATCACTAATATGCGGGTGCATGTGATTTCTGTTTAATTTCTTGGGCAACCGAGAACCTCCTCTTTGGGCGTTTATCAACCAATACTTAGCCATGGAAGTATGGTTTGCATCAGCGTTGGGTTTGAATTTAACTAGGGATTGGGTAGGAGAAAAAGCTGAGAAAGTCCGTTCTTGGATTTGAAAAGCCCAGGCAACAATTCTTGTATTTATGGCCATCAACACTTCACCATTCCAGTCAAGAATTGATTCAGTTCGCTGATCATAATGTTTAATACATTCATGAACAAGCTCTGGGCAAACCACAGTAGGAGGGAAACATGCAGCTATACATAACCCACTACTCAAAATTTCCATAGAAGGGACATTTTCTTCCACACATGCAGTAAGCCTATCAGCTATCCCTTTTATATCATAACCTTCTAAGTCCATGTCTGTTACGATAGAATTTTCACAGACTAAACTAGACACATTCCCAAAGAAATGAAATTCCGACTTCATTTTGCAAGAATAGACTGCAAATTGCTACAGAAACCCCCGTAAAATTCACCAACTTTTTAAATTTAAACACTGGAAGAATGATAGCCTGACTTACCTTAGTTTCTGAGGAAATTCTGCAACTGGAGCTCCAAAAAACCCTTACCTCCATTCTTTGTGCATAGAGAGAACAATAGTAATTCAAAAATGAATGCCAGGGAGGGCTTTTAAAGGAAACGTCTAGAATGAGTAATTAACTACCCATAATTAAGACAATAATGTCTTTAAAAGAGAAGTGACCGTTCCCACACACGATCATTAATTTCCACTTTGCGCAAACTTTTATGTCGCACGGACTCTTCATTAATTTGACAGCTCAGACATGATTTAGTCACCGCTGAAAAGACTTCTTCATGAATATTTTTACCTGAGTGGGACCCATGCTTGAAAAGATGGCAGCTGTCCTTGTTTTATGCCACCGCTCATTTTTAAAGATCCTTGAACACTCTTGAACACTCTTTAACAAGTTCAATGATGTTCGTATGTGTTCACCTTCATTCAAGCCCATTCCTTCATATCCCACCAACACTTTGATATCGAGGGCCAAAACATTTAACCGGTAATCTTCCACCCTAGACTGGAAAAAGTTTCATAATCTGAGACTCACGAAAGACCTTCCTTTAGAAAAAACACTAATCATCCACTTCTTCTTTATAAAGAAAATGAACTAGCTTGAACATCCGTGAACGCCCTTGAACAAGTTCAAGGTTGTTCGTAGGTGTTCAAGCCTATTCAAACCTGTGCAAACCTGTTCAAACCTGTTCAAAAGATATGTTAGCAAAAGACTTTTCTCTCATTAACGCGGAAGGATGGAACATAGGGAAGAACTTTCGCTGGGATTTTAAATATGAGAACTTAGGCAGCTTGAGATACACAAAATAACAAGGCGACTCTGAAAAAGTAATATTAAGGACAAAGATCAAGATTTGGACTAACATACTGTAATTGAGTTCATAAGACACCAGAGTCCTATTGATATAGTAGATTGCTCTTTCCTTTTTATTTTCATCTTCTTGAGCCAACAATACTCCCAATGATGTAGCTATAGCTGAGATATATAGGAGTAATGGATTTCCATGAATAGGTGCCATTATAATAGGAGGAGTAGCCAAGTAATCCTTTAATTCTTTGAAGTTGTTTTCACAATGTTCATCCTATTTGAAGGTAACACCTTTATGTAAGAGTTTAGTAAAAGGTTGTGCTCTGTCTTCTAGTTGTGACATAAATCTCATGATAGATTAGAGTCTTCCTAGCAGCATCCTCCTTTGACTAATATTGTGTGGAGGTGACATTTCCAGTATAGCTTTTACTTTTTCAGGGTCCACCTTAATTCCTTTTGGTGATATAATAAACCCTAGGAGCTTCCCTGATTGAACTCCAAAGGCACACTTCTTTGGATTAAGCCTAAGTTGAAATTGTTCCATGCGATCTAGTATCTTTCTTAGGTCTTCAATATGAGTAGGCCTTGTTTTTTACTTAGCTAAGATATTGTCCATGTAGTCCTCCACATTTTTGTGTATCATATCATGGAAAATGGTTGTTATAGCTCTTTGGTATGTAGTGCCAGCATTATTTAATCCAAATGGCATGATGTTCTAGAAAAATATCCCCCATGCACATGTGAATGTTGTCTTCTCTTGGTCCTCAAAAGCAATCTTAATTTGGTTATAGCCTGAGAATCCATCCATGAGTGAGTACATCTGATAGCCTGTTGTTAGATCTATAATCATATCAATGTTTGGCAGTGGAAAATCATCTTTAGGACATGCTTTGTTTAAGTCTCTAAAGTCTGTGCAAATCCTAATAGATTTATCTATTTTAGATACTAGCACCACATTATAAATCCATCCCGCGTAAGTGATGACTCTTATGAATCCATCTTTCTGTAATTTTTTCTAGCTCTTCTTTCACTAGTAATGAAACATGAGGATGCATCTTTCTTAATTTTTGTTTCATGAGTTTGATCCTAGGAGCTATAGATATATGATGCATTATTAATTTAGGATCAAGTCTAGGCATATCAGTTTAAGACCATGCAAAATTGATCTTTTTCTCTTTCAAAAATTTAGTAAATTGTATCTTCTCCTCTTCCAATAAGGGCTGTGCTAAGTGAAAAAATTGAGGAACTTCTGCTATTCCCAAGTTAACTGGTTCTATTGGTTCTATAAAAAATGAAGATCTTTCTTGAAAGTGCTCAAGGAGGATATCAATAATCTCATCTTTTGGTGCCTTTGGGAGGTTTTCACCATCAGACATGTCTTTTATTTTTACTTTTTTAGAATCTGGTACTGCCACAACGTCGTTTTCACCATCAGTTCTTTTCTTCTTTTTATTTTTCAATTTTTGACTAAGAAACTTGATATCCTCCTCTATCATGTTCACACTCCTTACATTGGTGGAAGAAGGATAAGGTTCACAAGAATTCAAATAACAGGCCAAAGTGTAGTCATTAGGGAAGTTCATGATAGGCATAGGATCTAAATTAGTCCAATCAATTAGGTTAGGGTTTATCAAGGATAACAATTTGGAGTTTGGTAAGGACAACATCACGTCAGATCCAAACTATTAACTGACAAGACATGTTCTGTTAAGTCAACTTCTACAGTATTTAGATCATCAAGAGTCGAATCATCATTAATAGGGTCATTGTTAGTAATATGCAGACCTAACTCTAGTGACTCATCAATTGATACTTCTTCTTCTTCTTCTTCTTCTTCTCTCATCAAAATGGAACTCATTTATTGTAGTCTTAGAATGCCATCTAGACCTTGTAAAACACCAGTATCACCATCAAAAATCCTAGGCAATGGTATCTCATATGATTTTGGAACAACAATAGTGTTAGGGGAAGTATTAGAACTCTCTCCTCTCTCCAATAGAGATACAAATTTGTGAATCACATCTACCTCAATATCCATGGTAACATCAGATAGGTTATCCCATTCATAATCATGTAATTTTGTTATTTCATCATCTGATCTGTTTAGAAACTCAATGATAGTTACCTGATGTACCCTATTAGCCACTTGTAAATCAAAGCGAGGTAAATCTAGGACATGTGAAATTGTGACCAACTGCCCCCAGTTAGGATGTAAATCTTGTTGTTGGGGTATTTCTTTTGGAGTTTCTAATATCAGTGGTACTTCTGGAGAGTTTTCTATTGTTTCCTCTACTTCTTGGATAGTACCTTGTGATAATAAAGGAACATGAGTCTCTTGTTGTGATAAAAAAGTAGGTACTGTACACCTCTCTCTCCGGTTTCCCATAGCTTTCCAAGGGCAGGGGTTAGTAGCAAAGGTTCACAAGTGAATGCAAATCAAGTACACAATAACTACTAAACAAATAACAGAAACGTGAGCAATAAAATGTACAAGCAAGAGAAAGGAAGAGAAATGAATGCAAACCCCATGATGCTTGAAGCTTCTATTGTTTCTCTCTACTCCTTCCGAAATGTTGTTCTTGATGCTCAGTATTGGCAGGGCAGCGTCTATGACTTGAGAAGCGTTGAGAATTTGATAATTGAAATGTGTGTGTGATCGCAAGATAGCTTTGAATGCTGACAGAGTAATGGCGCTTGTAAGCTTGAAATCCTGGATCCTTCAAATGGTTATGAAGGATTTATTATATAGGATTTGGTGATGAAATGAATGGTTGAGATCAATCCCAGAGATGGGAAGATGAACGGTTGAGATCAAAAGTAACATGAGAGATCCTCAGTAAAATCCACCTCTTTATTTGGTTAAGAGGAGATAGAGTTTGGTTAACTAAGGAGCTAATTATGAGTTACCTTTTTGAACTGAAGAGGTGGGTGAAGTTACCCATGTGAACTGGAGAGATGCCCGTGGAGTTACCCATGTGAACTGGAGAGATGGGTGGAGTAACCCATGTGATGTAATTGGAGTTATCTTTTTGAAGATAAATGAGTATTTAATTCATTTATTTAATAATTGTTTTCAACATGTGAGATA
>MU226188.1:2350905-2366456 GCA_018584345.1 Thuja plicata
GAGAAATGAATTTAGAAGAAAATAGATGATTAATTAATGATTAAGAAACCATTAATTAATAGATGAAAATTAGGGTTTTTAATGTAAAGTCGCAAGCCTGTCCATTTTAGGGTGTCTACAGGTACATATCTTTCTCCTTGATATTTGGGATACTCTATACCAATATGCAATAATCTCTCATAGGTCCATGGTTCTAATGTTGTTTCCTCTTCTTCATCATCACTTGCTTCATCAAAGATTGGACCATCTCTTGAAGTAGGGTTTTTAGTATTGTTATTAAAACCTAATCCTATTTTGTCTTTGGTATTGTTGAATTCCATGTATATAGGTTCAACAAGTCCTTTTCCTTTATCTCCTAAAGGTCCCTTCCCTTTATATCCTATTTGTTTGAGAAGGTCATATCCTTTACCATACCTTTCTGGGCATATCTCCACATGTTTTACCTCATTTTCTTTTGGTTCTCCTTTGTAAAGCCAAGCTAAGGCTGATTTATATTATTTTTCATCCTCTTGAGAAGTAGAGGCCCTGACCATACTAGTTTCTTTATGAATGTCTTGTTCTTTTGATGTTGTAGGTGTGAAAGATGAGGAAGGTTTCCCATAAGATTTTGGAGACACAGGAAGTTTTGTTAATGATGGAGTCATGTCTAGCTTGTACTCTCCCATACTGGTTTCTTCAAGTTTTAGTGTCTTTCCAAAGCTTCTCATCACCATATCTTTAGATTTTTCAGGTATAGATTCTTTTGGGACTTCCTCATTATGAGGTACCATACTATCTTCTTTGAAATTTTTTCAATTATAACTTGTATCTGCAAGAATTGTTACTTCCACCCCATTATGTGGGAATTTGATGCATTGGTGGTAAGTAGATGGTACTGCTTGCATTTCATGTATCCAAGGTCTCCCTAGTAAAATGTTATAGGCCAATGGTAGATCAAGATCTTGAAAGATCACATTTCATTCAATTGGTCCTATTCTGATTGGTAGAACAATCAGTCCTTTGGATGACCTTTCTTCTTCATCATAAGCTTTGATAGTTATCTTACTCCTTGAGTCAATGGTTTGTTCTGAAAGTCCCAAATTCTTTATTAGATTGAGAGTGCATATGTTCAACCCTGCACCTCCATCTATCAATACACATCTGACATGAGATTTGTGAATCAAGACTTCAATATGTAGGGGTTGGTTATGCAGATGAGTCAATGATTTGTCATCTTCTTCTGAAAAAGATAGGTAATGTGGAGCTGAGATATGATTAACCATTGTCTAGAATTTGTCTACATCAATGTCTTTTGGAACATTTTCAGAATGTAGGGCTTGTTCAAGGAATTCCCTATGCACTGAGGAGATCTTTAGTAACTCAAATATAGAAATCTAAGCTAAGGTTCTTTGTAGTTGATCTACCGAGTTATAATTTGGAGATGGGATTGTCACTATTTGTCTTATTATTGTTGGTTTGGGAATTGTGACAGTTGGTGTTTTGGAAGATGTCACTTGTTTGGATGAGAATTGCGCTCCTTTGATCATGAATTGTGCTTGGCTTTGAGTCACCATGTTTGATTGTATGGACATGTCTTTAGAACCTTAATAGTGATCACATTGATTGATTCATGTTTAATGTCCAATATGTTGATCACATTATTGTTATTATGGTAGGTGTAATTTACTTCATTTCCTTTTCCTTTGGAAGGTTCCCCTTTTTCGTAGTTAGGGAATGGTTTTTTAAATGCCATATGGTCTTCATTGGTGGTATGTCCTTCCACTTTGATTTTACCTCCTTCAATAAGGTCTTGTATAACGTGTTTAAGCTTAACACAATTATTAGTCTTATGTCCCTTATTTTTATGAAAGACACAATAAGAATTATAATCCCACCATCTTGGTTTAACTTCTAGTTCCCATGGTTTTGAATTGGGAATTGTGAGGACTTTATTATCCAAGAGTGTCTTCAAAACTATCTCAAGAGGTTCTCCCAATGGATTGAATGTTCTTTGAGGTCTAGTCCATGGTTTTCTCTTATTATTCTGATTGTTTTCTCTTGGTATTGTGGTTGTTACCTTAGCCTCTTTGTTCGCTTGTAAGTTGTTTGTTAGATTGAATATTGTTGGTTTAGGATTAGGATTGGACGCGTCTACCACTCCATCGTTAACAACATTCTTGTTTTGTTTCCACCATTTAGGATTGTTGTTGTAGTTGGTAGATTTGTTGTCATTTTGGAGTGTGATTTCTCCTTTCTTAATCATGACATCTTCAGCATAGATGGAATTCTTGATCATCCTATCAAAGCTTGGTGAATCTTGCATTTGTAATGCATAGTTTATTTTGGGTACCAAGTTGTTAATAAATATTTCCATATTTTTTGATTTGGGTATTGTTCTTGAGTACCTAGCAAAGATTTTCCTCCACCTTTGTAAAAAGTGTGTAAAGGATTCATGGTTCTTTTCTTTGTGTTACAAAGGTCCATTATGGTTATGTTATGTTGGATATTGTAGGAGTAATGTTGGACAAAAAGTTGCATTAACTCCTCAAAAGACTTCACACTTAGTGTGAGTTTGGAGAACCACTCCATGGCATTTTCGTCTAAACTTTAGGGAAATAACCTCATTAGGTATGCATGTTCATGCATGTACTCAATGCTCAGAGCAAAAAATTCTCTCACATGGTCATGTGGATCAATTTCTCCCATATACTTGTCATATTTTGGCCTTGCCATGTTGGGAGGAAATGGAACCATGTTGATACTCTTGTCAAAAGGGAATGGACATATATGATCCAAAGAGTATTTTTTTGTTGGTTTGACCTTTTCTTGTTTGAGTGTAGCAAGTTCTTCTTGCATCAAGGTCAATTGTTTGGCGATAATAGAAATAGGTGTTGGTACCTCTTTCTCTTTTAGTCTTTCAACATCATAATCTTTAGGGAGTTTGACTCCAAGAGAGGCTAGATGTAAGAATTATTTCTCCTTGTCTTCACCAATGATTCTTTTCAATGTCCTGTGGAATTTGCTACTTTGTCTAAGCTTGTTGTACTCCTCGGGTATGTCTCCATCACTATTTGAGTCAAACAAAGGATGGTTGGTATGTAGCTCTTCTTCACTACTGTTGTCTTATTTTTTTGGTTTTCTTCATTGTTGTATTCCTTAAAAGCTCTACTCCATTCTTGATGAGGAGCGCCCATTGCAGGTGAGTCTTGATTGAATAGGGGATTACGAGATGTATCTCCTTGATGATATTGTAGTAATATGGGAGGTACTTCTAATTCGTCAGCAAGATACTTATTGCGTCTTGTGTTAACCATGAAAGCTAGATCTCAACTTTGTCAAAGTTTTCCAATAGTGTCAGATAGAGTCTCAAATTTTTCAAGTAAGTGCATCCAAGTAGAAGTTTGTTTGTATTTGTTGGAAGTGAATGAATTCAGTGTCAGAGGGTTAGAATTTCCTGATAGTGAGCTGAGAATCAAGAGTTTTTGATAAATGAGAAGACCACTTATTTTGAGACCAATTATGAGAGTCCAAGAGGACATGCAAGGTAGACTCCTAATAAAGCTATAAAATAGCAATAGGTGCACCAGCAAGAGCAATAGGACCAGACTAAAGAGCCAAAAGGGTATCCAAATGTACTAAATTTCTCTGAGAAACACTTGTATAAGGGCCCACCATCCTAGATGCGACACACTGAATGCGAGGTTTGATATTATAGATGCAAGCTTCTGATAAACCCTATGCGAGCTTTGATTCCTTGGATGCAAGAAATTTCCCTGAAAGAGAGCCAGGAATGACCAAAAATGATGCAATACCCTAAATGCAAGCAAGTGCAACTAGATGCAAGCTTTGAAAAACCAAAAACGAGCCTCTGATGGTTTTGATGTTTTTTTCAGATTTGTCTTGAAATGCATGAAATTTGTCTAACAATAGAGGTTTTCTGAGATTTTTCTAGTGTGTTGTAAACATCATGTATGTCAAGGAATGAAAATTATTGCTTTTTTTTGGAGTTATCATTTTAGTGAGTCTTTTGGACACATCAAGCAATGTTATTTTGTTAAGGGGATCAAGCACTTTCCCTATTCCCTAGTTTCTAAGCGTAGAATGAAAATCTTTTCTTGTAGAATCAGATACACACTCACATGCTAATCAGAATATGACCATCACCAAGCATGCACTGGCTCTAGTCATGATGTTGTATTAGCTGACTCCAAATGCAAGTGAGGGCACAAAATGACAAGTATCTTGGGGCAATTACTATTTGCCTTGCACAAATATTATCACCCTTTCGGAGATGAATCAAGTAATTTAACTACAAGTGTTTATTATGTTGGGGCATCCATTTTCAACCATCTCCCATATAATTGCACAAGTAAAAATTGAGGTGTATAACCCTATGGGTACTCAAATGTGTGTAGTCTCACAAGAAAGATTCAAGCGGCTCCGTTCTACACACACTCAAGCATGTTCAAGGAATGATGTCAAAATTCCAGGAACAAAATTGATTATGTCTTCTAAGGCTTTGGCCTACAAGGGAGCATATTGATTATAGTGAGTTGGAAGGGTTGGCCTAAACCTTTCCTCACTTGGATCATCCCGAGAGATTTTTTACTCAACTGACAGGCCCTATAATGTTTTGAAAGCAATGAAAAGGATTGGTGAGCTTAGGAGTCTAGATTTCTAATTATTCAAACGAAGAAGAGCATACTCTCCTACTTCATGTAGTTTTCTCCCATAAACACACCAAACAAGTTCTTTTCCTCAAACTACTTCACTCAAAACTTAATCTCCCATGATGAGTCTTTGATTCCTCTACTTGGAAAGACGAGAAAATTCTCTAGTGAGATTAAGTGATAAGCTTAATTTCGATGTTAAATTTCTATTTTAAGAAAGCACAAAGCATTTGAAAAGCAAATTTGTATTGTTTAGTTTCCCCAAACTAGGTGATTTGCTTGTTCATTTAATTTTCCAAAATTAGACAATGAAATTGTTCATTTAACCACAAGATTTAGTGCTTTGATTGTCCAATTACTTTCCTAAAATAATTATGCAATGTGTTTGTTCATTTAACCACAAGATTTAGTGCTTTGATTCTCCATTTACTTTCCCAAAATAATTATGCAATGTGTTTGTACATTTAACCACAGGATTTTAATTATTTGTTTTTTTAGATTACTATCCCGAAAAAGAATTATACAATGAGTTTTGACTTGTTCAATTTCCTCCAAATTCTTCTCAAATCCTAAATTGAATTTTGAGTTTTTGATTTTCCTTGAAGGAAAAGAGCATAATCCTCTGGTCAATTTAGTAAGTTATTGGAAAATGTAATTAGGTTTTGAAGCTTTGAAGAAATGAAAAAAAATTAAACAATCCTACAACCTGCAAAACCACAAGTTAGTAGTTTCTTTCCACCTTTTTGAGAAAAAAAGGCTCTAACAACAACCTGCAATCAATAATTAGACTGTTTAAAGGAAAAAAATAGATAAGATCAAAAGATTAGTGGTTAAACATTTCAATTTGCAAATCAAATAACCAAATGCGATTGTGTTTCGTAAATGTGATCTTAGATATCCTAAGTGCGAGGCAATTTCTCAAATGTGATGCTTTGCACAAAAGGTGACACAAAATATTACCAGATGCAATCCTTTACTAAATGTGATGCAGAAATCACTAAAGGCGAGCTTTGAAACCTGGGATGCGAGCCAATTTCCTGAATGCGATGGGATTTCCTGAATGCAAGCCTGGATCAACAAAAGGCGACTCTGGACCTAAAAATAGAGAACCAAAATCAGTCAAAAAAATGATTAGAAATGAGGTAAAATCTAAGGATTTTCCCCATGGTAGGCACCAGAAATGGTGTGAGTTATTTTGTGTATCTGTTAGCTGCAACACAACACTTAAATAAGTCATTGCATTAGTGAAATAACATGAAAAATAGGAGTTAGAATGCATATCAATAACTAAAATTGACTTATTGCTTCCTATCTAAGAAGAGTTTGAAGAATGCTATAATGTGCCCTCAGATTATGCATTAATCAGTGACATATACATGCTTAGAATGGAAGATTTGAAGGATTTAATCTAAAATTCTCAAGAAAAGTTCATTTTAAAGCTCTAAATGAAATATTATAACAATTTCTAAGAAATATGAGCTAAAATGCATTAAGATCTATGAAAATATCAGCAGCATAAGAATTCTTTCAACAATTAAGGATTATGGGCCAATTGAGCTCAAAATTCATTCCATTTATAGAAGAATTTGAGGAATGAGAGGTTAGGATTGAAAGTGGAAGAGAGGTAGAGATTGAATATTTGGTGATCCATGTGAGGTGATCCAAGGGATTTAACTCTTATTGGCTAGGGAATTGACTTTCCCTTTTACAAATAAGGAGTTGTAATTAGGATTTATTTAATTCCTTTTTATTAATCACTTTAGCCATGTATTTGATTTATTTTTGATTTAATTGATTTGATTTAGTTGGCTAAGTCAATTAATTTAATTTAGTGATAAGATCACTTAGGAGATTAAATTTGATTTAAATGAATTATGTCAATTAATCAAATAATTGTCTTGACATAATTAGAGGTATGATCACACTTAGGGAAAACAGGGTCTATGGTCAGAGCAGACCAAATTAGGGTGGTTACAGGATCTCTCTAACTTAATTTGTATATATTAAAATTATTTTTTTCTTTTTTTCATAAAAAGGTAACACAAATACTCTTTTCCTGCATATTTTTCATAATTTTTTTTCCTAATTTACTATTTTTCCCAAAGCATCGAAGAGAGAGTTTGTTAAATGGATAGACAACCTATGTTTAATTAAACTAAAAATAGAAAGTCACAATGAACTCAATATATATTAAAATAATAGTCATTGTAAAGCTTGTTTTGAGTAGCATCATCTTCCATTTGGGTTTTAGAAGATTGCTTTAATTGGTCCTTGATTGAGACCTTCAAATGGAAAACATTTGCAGAAATTTGTTGGCTTTGGAGAGGAAGGCCAAATTCAGGGGGTTCGCTAGAACACCCCTTCTAGCGAAGGGGGTTTGAGTGAACCCCCTTCCTACGAACCCCCAATGGAAAATTTGCACAAATTTCTTGTTTTTTGTTGATTCAAAGGTTTTGCTCGAATTGGGTTTGGTTCGAGCGAACCCCTCATTTCATCTAGTTCATGCAAAAGGGTTTTTTTCCCTTCACATGAACACCCCCATTTGCTTGAAGGGGTCAAAAATGAAAAAAATCCATCCGCGTGATTTTTCTTCATGCCTAAAAGTGGGAAATAGATTTGTGGGATCACCCCTATTGAAAATCTTATTTTAGTTCCGAAGTATTAGATTTGAGATCCATATTAGCATACTAAGATGCATCTGGATAAGTTGTGAGTTTGAAGTATTGTGTGTATTTGCTTTTTTTATTCGGTTAAGCAAAGTCACAATATAGTCAGTGAATAAGACAAAAGGACTCAGAAAATTATTTAATGCAAAACCTAATAGCCATTGGAAACCCTAATCAAGGGAAATCTATAAATAGGGCAGTTTGTAGTTCATTTGAACTTACTATTTATGAGAGCATGTGAGCATATTTCAGGGGATCATTTATGGCATCCATTGAATGATATGAGAAGGTATTTTTGAATCATTTTAGAGCATTTTGGAAGCATTTCTAGTTACTTTATATTATCGAGCTACATTTGTGAAGTAATATCTAGTCGAGCATGCCCTAGTTCATATTTAACCTATCTTGAGAAGATATGGCACTGAGAGTCCAGAGATCCACACTGGTTAAGGATACAAAATCTGTTGCTACTAAGCATAAGATGCCCCTAGTGATAGAAGTAGATAAAGATATGATGAGAGCGTTATCATCAATCCCTCCATGAGTAATTCTAAATGATGATGTGCGTACTTTTATACATTGCAAGATTGAATATATTTGTCGAGAATAAATTGATGCATCATTCAGTAAATTATGTGTAAACAAGAAAGTGAAGGACGAGCACACTTACCTGGAAGTGAAGCATCTAACCCACATAATGAGCCAATCGAGGGTATTCAAACCCAAATGGGTGAGAATGGTACTCATTCAAGTACACATGCAGACCATGTGGTTGGATGAACCAATCAAAATTACAAAATATTTTCTACATCTCATTACTGGATTACCTATTGGTGATAGACCCAAGGCCATGAAACAAATTGAAAGAGGTAAACTCACCGAGTTTACAAAGGCACTTTGGGATGGAAAAGGCATGTAGATATCTACTATTGAAGACCCTAACCTGAGGTATGCATAAAACATTCTATCATACCGAGTATTTCAATCATCCATAATGGACATCATACCATGTAGTCTTGTGGACTTAGCATACAAAATTATGAAGAAGGGGCTGAAAATTGATATTTGTGAGATTTTTTTGAAGAAACTGGATGACAACATGAATAATATCTGGAAAGAAAAGACCAATACTCTGAAGTTTAGTTCAATATTGGTATGTATATTCTTCTATTTTTAGAACTCTTTCCCTTGGATTGGTGATATAGTATGGAAGACAGACAAACCTATCATATATCATATCAATGAATGCATACAAAGATTTGATGGAAAATTTGACACTATAATGGCTGATTATTTTACAAAGTTTCAAGCTATAATGCATAGAAGGTATATAATACCACCACAATTGATTGTAAAATATCAAGAAAACATTTTTTTTGAAGTTGATATTGATGAATGTTTAGCAAAGGCAGTTGAACTGAGAGCAGAATAGATAGAACCTATGGGATATGAGATGAATATTCATGAAGCCTCAAAAGAGATAGAAACCCTACTGGAAAAGCCTATTGATCCTAAAGCTCCAAGATATGGCACTTATGAGGAAGTAAAAGAGAAAATAAATAAAAATGTCGTTATACCTAAGGCAATAAGGAAAACAAAGAAGATGGTTGACAATCTATCAAAGACTCTAGGAGAAGATGAAACTGGTAATGCTGAAGCTATTGTTGTAGTTGATGAGCAACTGGAAATAGTACCCTCACTGAGTACTACTGGAAAAAAAATAAACACCAAATCCTCTATATAAGAAAAAGAGAAGGCTATAATTGAGATAGTTCAACCAAAAGGTGGAACAAATGCAAGAACTAGAGGAGGAAGGCAAGTTGTACACACCAGAAGAAGAATAAATATTGGAAAGGGAAGTGACATAGAATCTGATAAGGCAGATAAGTTTTTACATGTAGCAAGTTTTTCTAATGTACCTAAGAGTCTAGATGAATTTCTTGAATCATTAAAGAAATCTGGAGGATTTACAGGTTTCAGGAAAACTAAGTATGAGAAAAGAAATGAGGAAGACAAGAAGAAAATTAAAGATGATGTGGTAGAAACACTTCTAAACTATAGAGTCCCACTAATTGAACTTGGTAATCACATCCCATAGGAGTTATATGATAATATTTGTGCAAGATGGAAGTATGTCATGAACGTTGAAAATAAAATGAGAGAAAGGTCATTAGTTCACACTATTCTTGACCTAGCACCATAAAAAATAAAAGAAG
Source organism: Thuja plicata (assembly GCA_018584345.1). Classification (NCBI taxonomy): domain Eukaryota; kingdom Viridiplantae; phylum Streptophyta; class Pinopsida; order Cupressales; family Cupressaceae; genus Thuja; species Thuja plicata. The sequence continues at coordinate 2,360,437 of MU226188.1, forward strand.
CATTGAAGATATATTCTAATGAATTCATTATCAAGGAAAGAGCCCTCAGGATAATGAATGGAGACATGAAATCTGTAGAAAAGGAGAGAGAAATAAAATGGAGAAATATATACAACTTTGATAACACTAAGCATGGAGAGGTAGAGACAAGTCAACAAGGAAGCATGAGTAATCAAGTAAAGGAAAACACTATAAATGTAGATCCAATTGATCTAACTTTAGACAAACAAGAGATAATTATTGTAGATATCACTAAAGATGTGGACCCTGCAAAATATTTACAGAAAGATGAGGATATCATGGACACTCAAGTTCAGGATACTAAGTGTATGGATGTTGATTTAGATCCACTAAAAAGTCATGAACCGATATTGACACAAGTTCTCAATTACTATAAATAGTCAGATACTGCAACTGACACTGTATAGGAAGCACCCAAGGACACTAAAATAGAGAAAGAGAAAGAAAAGGTATAAGGAACCTAGACCACTGAGACCAAGCAAGGCAAGACAACCGAGTTGGTACCACCAACCGATACCAATGGTTAGCAACAGAACATTTCACCTACCGACACGACAAATGTTCATGATAAATAGAAAGAAAAGCTACACAAAATAAATCTTAAGAATAAATAAGATGAGAAGAAAGAGGAAGAGATACATGAGGCACTTAAGGTAGAAGAAAATATTGGAGAGAGCATTGTTGGAACTCAAGTCACCCAATGCAGGAAAGGCATCACATTCAAAACTTTCTACTGGTAAAAGTATGCTGGGAGGTAAGAAGAAATCAAAGAAGAGGAAGCCAATCAACTTAGAGAAAAAAATAATCATTCCCCAGGTTGATCCTAACACTCTGAAGCATAAGGATTTAGAAAAATACTTAGAGCTAGTATTTCTAAAGACAACTCAGAGTAAGATGATTGTAGAGAGGAACAAGGCTACAATACTTGAGGATGTTAAGGAAATATTTTCCACAATTGTTCTCGAGGCCAAAATTGATGAAACAAAGAATCTACTAGAATCATGTTGGTGAATTGATCAAGAAGATCAAAGGACCAAATAAGGATATGACATAATACATGATGAAGATTCACCAAGAAAAAATGGAATAGAAACTGATGGAAGGACTACTTCAAGAAAGCAAAGTGGATAAGATAACTCTATCTAAGTCATGTGAAGAAATTGAAAATTGTCTTCTATTATTTCATTGTTTCAAAAATCTATTATTCTTTTACATTTCACTTAGGATATTAGAAAGAAGGAAACTAAAGTTGAGAAAGAGCTGACAGAACAACTAAAGGTTATACCGACTGAAACTGGATCATTCTAGACATTTTATGCCAAGGTACCAGAACTAATGGAAGTTCAAGATTCATTGAAGCAGGAGGAGAATAAGATCTTATTGGAATTTATTTAACTTCAAGCATTTCTCATACCCCACATCCAATCAATGTAGAACCAGCTGAAGCAAGCCAAAGAGCTAGTAAATTTTTTAGTAGTAAGCAACCTGGATGATCTTATTGGCATTTCAATATATATATCCAAGTAGATTGTGGCCTTACAGACTATTTGAGACACTTGAGAGACTATATTGTCAAGTATGCAACAAAGGTATAAATATCTTTTTGACAATTAGACTATAGTTGTAGTAGTTTTTATCAAAAAAGGGGGGTAGATATATTATGGAGATTTATAGGGGATATATTATGTATAAGAGATAAATGGAGATATATGAGATTTCAGAAAAAAAAAATCATATATGAGAAAATACAAAAGAGGAGATGGAAAAGTGTGTAGGGAATAACTACCGAGGGGGAGTTATAGGGTGTGCACACCAAGTTGTGACCCAAAAAAGTAGACACATGTTTTAAAAAAAATTCAAATTTCACATAACCCGATCGGATTATTGAAATTTAAAAATTGTACTAGGATTGGTAACCAAGCCTAGACAATATTATTAAAAAGTTTATCTTTCTAATAACTCGATCGGGTTATTGATGTTTCTAATAACCTTATCGGGTTCTGCGATGTTTCTAATAACCCAATCGGGTTATTAGAAACATATTATATTTTACAAAGCTCATGGCTTAGGCCATTTCTAATGCCTAAACCACAGAGCAATAGAGTGGATGAGGGAAAAAATACATCATAACCCAATCGTGCTTTGAAGAAAACAACTTTTCTTCAACAATTTCCACATTTTCAAGCAATGGTGCCCCGTAACAAAGGTATGTTTTATTGTTTTTTTTGCATTTGTAATCAAATTAGGTTATGTTATTAATTTTTGGTTTTCTTTTATTAATTTCATATCAGATTCATGAAACAACCCAAGAAGAGGAAAAACATATGAAAGACCACCCCCCGTAAACCCTCCTCAAAATTCTCCTCGTCCACCAGCATCGCCACCCGTAAACCCTCCTCAAAATTGTCCTCATCCACAGCCACCACCACCTGTAGACCCTCCACATGTGCCATTAGATCATGTAAATGCAACACAAGAGGATCTTGTGCAATGCCTTAACCAAAATAGTGGACAAATTAATATATTAGTCAATAGGTTGAAGGCTTCTAGTCTTTAGCATCACTCTACCCTCGCCACTACATTAGAAAAAATGTGCAATAGTGAAAATGAGGTGTCTCAAGAGGTAAAAAAATGGGTTTCATGGAGGGATAGGTGTCTTACATATTATGCTGATGATTTATCATATGAGGATGTGAAAAGAAAAGGCATAAAAAAACATGACATGTGTGCCCTTTTTACCGATCCCAATACTAGAAATTCCCTAGAAGATAATACAAAATGGTTTCCTATACATTGGTGTGCTCATAGGGGGATGAAATCAGCTTTTTGGGATATGTGGTACATGGTATTTAACCAACCACCTTGTAATAATAATGAGGTGCCTTTATAATTTTTGAGGAAGCTATACTGTAAGTTGATCCTCAGCAAGAAATTGAATTACTTTGACTTTCGTGAGTTCCAGGGTAGAGGGGGAGGCTCTGCATAGGATAGACCTAGGGCACATAGGATTACCTGACCACAAGAGATGAGGCATACTATGATAAAACCCCTCATTCATGTTGTGGTCCTAGTAGTAGTGAAGGATTCTATGGATATATAGGCTCTTCATACAACTGCATCATTGACTGATGCCATTATCCAACATGACACTCAATTAGTTGGAGGAGAGGATGGATCAATGCCTGTACCACCTCCATCTTATTAGATGCACCATTAGGATCATCCCATCCCATGCCATATCCATCGTCATTAGATTCACCATTAGGATCATCTCATCTTGTGCCAGCTCCATTATCATCAGATATAGTTGTAGGGTCAGCCCAGCCCATTGAGCATATCTACATCAGTTGTAATGGTATATGTGATGGGGTAGATAGTCAGATGATTACGGATGTTTGACATCCCATTCATGTGTACATTTTAGGAGAAGATATCAGGCATCCACTACTAAGGATATGGCCCTCACAGATGATCTCTTGTCAATGGTGTATAGTATAGAGCCGAAACAGGTTAGTTTAAATTTGTGTTTTGACATGTTATTTTAATTAATTACCTAAATCTGTTAAAAGTAAATAAATTTTTATGTATAGAAGAATCTAAATTGATACATGAATAATATGCATTGCCGGGTGCAGCTGGTGGTATGAGCACACCAAGGAGTGCTCATTCTAGTAGACATGGATGGGTAGCTCAAACACCTGAGGTAATGTTTTATAAATATTCATAAAATAGAATAGTACGTTGTTTTCAAAATATCATATCTTAATAATTTGTATGGTGGTAACTTAGTGTGGTCAAAGAATTAGTGTATGTTTGTTTGCTATTTCTTTATGGTCAAAGAATTTTTTCTAATGTAATTCAAATCAAGGAATTCATAAAAGGATGGTACACCCTCAAGGAATTAGGTTGAATGCAAAGGGTTTAATAGAGATCCCTAACTTTTGGTAACCTAGACATCAAACTTTTGAATAAGTTCACTTCCTTGTCCAGCCACCATTACTCAAACTAATTTGAACTCTCGCTCTCCATCCTTGGAATAAATTCAACCAATGTTGAACTCATACATAGACTCATGCCCCAACCAATCACTTATTGGGTTATGAATCAACCTTGAACATCATCTGGAACAGCCAACCATCATTCTTTTACTATTATTTCTGGTTCAAAATTATGAATACAATCTCTGATTGTTCATTGATTATGAATTTCCTCAATCCTTCAATACACCTCCATGGCCTTCTGAAGACTCCCAACATATAACTTCTAAGACACCCCAAGAACCCCTCAAACTTATCACAAGGTCCTTATCATATCGCTCAAAGCACATTCACTTGCTAGTTCAATAAACTCTACTCTCTGGCATTTCATTGTCATACTAGGATAGTCCCCATATACTAGTCTATATCTTCACTATTCAAAATAACCCGTCTACACCCTAGGTTCATAAGCACCCCAAATATTTTTGTCACCACCCATACCACCTACTCTCAACCTAAAATCACTCCTAATCCCCCCATGCTAAGGGTAAACACACTAAAACATACTCACTGCCAGGCTACAATAGTCTTATTACCTGCTGCAAAAGTGGTCCTAGCCTCTGACCTCCACGAATATAATCTAGACCATCCTTCTCTAACTATGACTACAAAATTGTTAAATAATAGTCTTGTGTGTAAAAGAAGAGAATTTTTTTATATTGTAATAATGGTTCATACAATTTGTTTATAAACTTGTGATAATAGAGTTGTGGAGCTTAAACATTTATGGAATTCAAGTGAATCATAATCTTTATTGTAAACTATTTCTTATATATTTATTTGGTGTTATATAGGTCTTGTTAGGGGCTCATATTTCTAAGATTGATGATGTCACCCTTTCTGCCATTGACTTTGCCTTAGAGAGCTATGTGGTATCATATTTTGCACACTTCTTGTTTATAGTTTTAATTGAACCTATGCGGTGTCATATTGTTTCTCTTATGTTAATTCTATTTTTGTTATCCTACCCCACCAAGCTCGAGGTCCGTATGAAAGAGGAAGAAATAATCAGGGACATTGAAACAAAAAAGGTAATTAAGTCCAATTTAAGTATATTTGTTGAAATTTATTATGAACATTTCAATGTAGTCTATATTGATGAATGCACTTGAATTTTTTATTGTATACATGTAGAATCAATTGGGTTTTATTGAACTAATGGGTTTCCCAGACACTACTGATGTTCAGGAGAGGGAGGAGGTAACAAGTTTTCATATTTACTTTCAATTTCATTCTTGTTTGTTCAAAATATTTTACAAATCATGTTCCTCTATTAGTATGTCATTTGCTATGAATTTTCATACAGGAATTGGTCATAGCTTCCTTAGATGAGGCAAACCCTTCTCCACTTCCTAGGGATCCCTTTCCTATCACAAGAGATCCAGCTGCGGTATGCATTTTCTTTTTAGTCCATGCATTTTTTTAATTTTTAATATTTCTTGTTTATAACATGTATTTTTTATTATTTATTTTTTCTTTTATAGAACCCTTCACCATTGCCCATCCTTCCTCTACCTCATCATTTTTATAGGAGTCCCTTTCACGCATGATGGAGCCCATTTCATTTATCACTCAACCAAAGAATAGGAGATCCAACTGAGGCTTTGGTATGCATTTGTATTATCTAGTGTATACAATTTTTGGCATTATCTAGTATTTCTCGACTTTAACATCTTTTTTATTTTATCATACAGGAAAAGGTCCAAACTGATTCAAAATTGGTTTTGTCTCCCTCCAGCACAGGAGTTCCAACTCATGTTGTGGTATGCATTTTCTTTTTAGTCCATGCATTTTTTATTTTTTAGTATTTCTTGTTTATAACATGTATTTTGTATTATTTATTTTTTCCTGTTATAGGACCCTTCACCACTGCCCGTCCTTCCTCTACCTCTCCATTTTTCTAGGAGTCCCTCTCACCCATGACAGAGCCCATTTTGTTTATCATTCAACCCAAGCATAGGA
>MU226188.1:2387455-2433107 GCA_018584345.1 Thuja plicata
AGTCCTCAAACAACCACTTGTTGAATTTTTGGATAGGGTACTTGCATTTCATAGAAGCATAAATTAATACAAAATTCAACATATAAAGTGTAATAGAATGATGGTAAGAGGTCTCAAAGTCATCAAATGAGAACACATTATATTTTGATAGCATACCTTCTAAGCCATGTCCCTGTCACAACAATGGATCCTATTGGGACTATACTCAATACCCTCTCCATCAATGACTATAGTTGTCAATTTCTTTTTTCTTGCAATACAACGACACAAAAGTAATCAATCCCTTCCTCATTGTTCTCATCTGCAACAAGTGCATATACATGACCTACAATTTATAGACGGATAAGTTAACACCCTAAACACTTAACCACCTAATAAAATAGTTTCAAGTAGGTTCAATAGAGTTCTTCTCAAAATGAAGAATAAATTGAGAAATTACCTAGTTCAACTAGGTCAGATATGTAATCAAAATTTGTTGATGCTTCAAACTGGCTCAATTGTAGTGCTCTAGGAATTTGATATGTAGCAAGCGGTTGCAAAGGTCTATAAGACCATTTGTCAACCCACTCTTTTGATTCGCATTCCTCCCATGCAAAATTCATACAAGACAATATAAAACATTCCATTAATCTAGTATAAATACCCAATGATGCTGCATTTGAACTTCTAAATGAGTGCATGTCACTTGATCCTGTAAGTGTACAACAATCTAGATAGTTTTTCAATGTTAGAGTTTCCTATCAACCAAAAAAATCTATTAACCATATACTTACCTTCATTACCTGTTCCCATCGTAGAGTTGCACCATCGCGCACTTGTTTCTACATTTATTAAGTCTACACCAGCTTCCTACTTCTATTCATCTTTGGCAAGAGCTCTTTTTACACATGCACCCGTACCATCATACTTGCCTTTTCCATGCCCTACCTTGGTGAAATTCCAAAAATATTGAACGCCACTTGTCACATGCATCCTAATAAACCAATAGAACATTCTTCCATTCTTGAATTATGAGGTGCAATTGTCTGACCATATTATGTGTTGGTTGTACTCAATACCTATTTCCCTTAAATTCTCATAGAAAACTTTGAAGCAACCTTGCACAAAATATGATGAATGTGTGCGATCGTCATTGATGTAGAAGTGATACTCTCTTCAAACCTTTCTATTTGTATTTGTGCTATCATGTACAAAGATCATCACTTGTATAGAATGGAAATACAATGCTTGCACTTCATTCTGAGGTTTAAGTCTATAATTCTCAAAAAAATCAATAATGGAGACAATAGTACCAAGGAGAAAAGTGTCCTTACATATCTTTAATTGTGCATCCAACCACCTAGCTCTATGTGAATGATGTATGTACTCATAAACTAATTTCTCTTGAAATATCTTCTTAAAATCAGCTACGCATACATCATTTTTCACTAACTCACACCTCTTAAGTTCTTTTCAATCTTTTAGACCATAAGTTGTTGTCTTGTATTTCAAAAAGAAACTAGTGTATTTCCAATCTCATTTGTGCTCTCTAGATGGTGAAATATCTGCAACTTTCTCATACCACCATATGCACTACAAGATCCATTCAGACACATCATCTTATAATAAATGCAACCATCATCTCAATTGCATAATACACTTGACATAAAATCTCTTGATGACGTAGGAGGTGCTTGAAGACCACATTCCTGTAAAGTAGTGTTAGTGTGCAAAGTACAACAAATATGAAGATATATATCATAATGCATAGAAAATTCAATATGTACCCTACAAAAACATGTGGTGCGCGCATGATTAATCTTGACATAACAGGGTTTTTTCATTTCAAAAAATCTTTGACTAATTTTAATTTGAGGAAATCTTTGTAGGAATCTTTCATAAAATTGTGTTTGTGTCATATCCAAAAAGTGTTTTTGGATGTGGCATACGATTTTTAGATCTGATTCTCCTCCTAACAACATCTCTTTGGTTGGGTGAAACCCTTGTGTTGTCATGCCAAAAATTTTCAATTAATGTTCTTAATGCATCAACAACAACCTTGTCCTTGCGTGGAAATCTACCTGAGAATGACCAAAGAGAATTAGTGTTTGGATCCTCAATTTTGTCTCGCCTGTGTAAGGCTCTTTGTAATTTTGATCTACCTATCCTTAAAACTTGAATTTTTTTCTTTCTATATGAGTTTTTTTCATTTCCTTTCCCATTATAGTTGATGTGAGGACACGTCGAGTAACATTAGCATCTTTACTGCGTGATTTTGAACCAATGGATTGGTATGCATCGAATAAATTTCTCACAATGGTTCTCTCAATAATATTTTTAGATGTTCTCAACCCCACAATTCTCATTGTCTCTCTAAATTTTAGATTCTTAATCATTTCAACAACTACTTGACATCTTCCACTTTGATATAATTTTTCAAAAGAGTTATTCCAAATCTTTTTAACAATTCTTCTACAATTTATTTCCTACATTTTATCATGCATTGGCCTCAAAATATTTTCATCAATGTCAATTAGAAACTTTGGTTTTCTACAAATTATTGTAGGAGGTGTTAACACAGTTGTATGCTCTACATTTTCATTAGATGAATTAGGTGTATTTATCCCCATTATTTTAATTTGCGTATGTTGAACATTTTCATTTTCATTATGTGCATTTTGTTCATTAATGACATCAAATTGAAATGGTGCATTAGATGAATTAGGTGCATTTGTCACATTATCATTAATATTTTCATTTTCATCACTTACATTGCATGAATTTGATGATGTACCTTGTCGTATTCTCCTCATGCACTCCCTTTGTCTTTCCTTTTCTGTCTCTTGTTGTTCAATTTTTCCTCATTTATTCTTTCCCATTGTTCGTATTGAATGGACCCTATCAATAATATCATGAACATATAATAACATGTGAACATAAAATCCAAAACTTAAGAACAAATCAATCATTTTCTTGAAATGAGAACTTACAATGGTAAAATAACATCAAAAACACCAATAAACAACAAAATTCAATCATTGCAAACAAAAAACATGCAAAAAAGTGCAAACCTGTCTATTAGTGGATCAGAACAATAGAAAAACAATAGTGGGACCTTGGGACAACTTGCAAAGACTGTTTTAAGACCGTTGAAGCAAGCAATGTTCCTAATTCAACAGAACTCGATCGGGTTATGTGAACATAAAGGCTCAATGCTAGTATTCATCAGAATCCGATCGGGTTCTGAAAAATTAAGAACAAAGGAGGAGTGTGTGTGTGTGTGTGTGTGTGCGTGAGAGAGAGAGAGAGAGAGAGAGAGAGAGAGAGTAAAATTCATAATTTTTACTTCTTCATAACTTGATCGGGTTTTGAAGAAGTGAAAATTGTGCGTGTTAATCTCCAGAACCCGATCGGGTTATGGAGGAGTTGAAAATGTACTTTTTTATTTTTAGAGCCTGATCAGGTTATTTGAAATTTATAAACTCGATCAGGTTATGGCTTGGGAAGAGGCTTGGAAAATGACCCAAAGGCTTGGAGGCTTATTTTCCCTCCATTTTTGTTCTTTTAGACATTTTTTCATCTTGTAAGATGAATTCTCAACTTTATCTTCATCAGGTTTGAAATTTTTCAATAGGGTAGCTTTATAATTTTCACCATAATCTCATACGTCTTCTTAGCTTTCTAACCATATATTTTTTTCTATTTTTGGACAACATTAGCATAGTAAACTTTAATTTTCTTTGCCAGTGTCTTAACAGTCCTCACAGACATATGTATACCATTTTTTTAATAAATTTTGATATACTTAACCAAATTACAAATAAATTACATATTATTATTCTACACTTGATTCTAGATACAATTTTAAAAAAAAGTTTTCATTTTCAATTATTTTGATGCAAGTTATGCCCAGTGCACAAACAGGTACCAAACTTTTAGGATGTGGTCACTTCCAAAAATCACAGAAAAAAAAATACTCATTGGAAAATAACAAAAAAATACACAAATTCTAGATCTAAATCTTACCTATCATCCTACCAAAAGGGATTTGAAAAATACTGAATATAACTATATCTTTTGTATAGCTCACGGAAACAACTATGTGATGTTTTTTCTGAAAAAATTAGGAACATGTTTTTGTGCGTGCAAGGTTCGACCCTCTTGATATTATCAGTTTTTTAAAAAAATTAGTATTTTATAAAGTAGATTTAGAGTAATGCAATTTTTATTTTTTACACATCTTCTTTTTTTGAGTGCATGACTCTCAAACGTCTATTCCAAGTTCAGGTTTACTCGACTTCAGAAAAATGTGTCCACTTATACCCTCCTTTTTGGTTCACAACTTGGTGCACATACCCTATACATTTTGATGACTTTGAATATTTTTGTCAAAAATTCCCAAATAATGTCAAAGGGGGAGATTTTTACCTCTATAATTTATTTTTGTTGTCATTAGTTTTGTCAAAGTCAGAGTTCATGGAGAAAATAGTCGGTGAATGGAGTAAGTCTTATAAAGGACTAGTTGGTAATACACACTAAGGAAGTTAGTCAAGACATAAAGCATTATGCGGTTGGTAAATAAAAGAATTGAGAACTAAGTATACTGAGCATATTCTGTTACCAAGTGGATATATGACACTGATTTGCTAGTTACTGAGCACTGAGAGATCACACAACCAAGTCAGAAGGTATATGTTACCAAGTCAGACACTTAATTCAAAAAGTGATAAGGACACATTTAATGCATTGGTACTACATTAATTACATTGCTACAAGTATTAATAATAGGTTGTTACATGATCAACAATTGAGATAATTCAGGATGAAGATCTAAGGCACATATCGAATGGTTAATGGGAGTTTTGTATTTCCAAGAAGAACACCAAGTATCGAGGAAAAAGTGACACGGTCACCAAGCAAGAAAGAACATCAAATGGTTTAGGATAATCATTTTCCAACTAACTCACATGATTAATAGGTTAAAAATTCATATTTATTAAGGATTAATTGACATGTTAATGATGTTGTGAATGTTGTTAATGAAGGAGTTAATGTTGTTATTGAATTATTGAGGGAGAACAACACAAAGAAGAGTAGTACCGAGCATATTTAGCTACAATAGAGTAGACCAGTGAAGTGTTATATAGATCAAAGTTAAGGTAATGCATATCAGAGCACATAGAGTCTGAATCAACATTTGTATTTGATGAAAAGTATAACAAATATTTCATAGATTAAGTACTATTGTATTGTGAAGGTTAAATCCTAACACTAGGTAGATCCCAATAGATCTTGTTATTGTAAATCCTTTAACCAGGTACATCTCTAAGTGTAGAAATTGTAAAATCCTCTAATTAGGTAGACCTAATAATTCTTGTATACTCTTAAGTGAGTAAGCTATCAGAAGTAGCAAACCTTTGTAGCTCTAATCGAGCAACCTTTCATACTGCAGTTTTAGTAAAAGTTGTGGGTGTCATCCCTGCTACAGTTTTGTCCTTTAACCAAGGATTTCCATGTAACCAAAATCACTATGTTATGAGTTTATTTGATATGGCTTTAATGTTTTGAATTACATGCTTTACATTACTTTCATTTCAATGCAATGGAGTTTTTAAACAAAGAACAACAAATTTATGGTTAATCAGTTAAGGTATTAAGTTAAAAGTTATATAAGTACTGATTCACCCCTCCCCTCTCAGTCCTTACTTTCCATACATTATTACAAAAAAAGTGCCTTGGTGAAAGCATAGCAATAGGCACCTTGGTAGAAAAAAAAGAAAAAAAAAGAGAAAAGGAGAAATAAATTCAAATGGTGAAAACCTGGTAAATAGATGTCATTTGACCTTTAAGTCTTGCCTAGTTGCATGGCCGCATTTGCATTTTTTCCATCACCATTGTATATATCCTTGCATCCATCATTTGTACATAGTAATAATAAATTCTCAGAGAAACATCTTGTACATACCAAGTTTTGTTCATACCTTGGATCTTATTTGCCCAGGCTCAACACATTTCTTATTCAACTGGGGGCATTAATCCAAAAATTGTGGATTTCATCAAGCAGGCACCGATTCACATGAATCAATGCATCAAACTGGGGAACTTGATCTTTGGCCTTCGATTCATTATCTCTTGTCACAAACTTAATCCTTGACATTTATTGACTTATTATTATCAGGATTAAAAATGTAAACCAAAGGATCAAAATGGATGAAGTTCTATTTGAAATATGGATACAACACTAGCACTTAAGTTTGATGGGATTTTTAGATTCTTGAGTCCTGTCTTTCTAGCTAATCTATGATTTTTTGACTAGATTAGCAAGGATAAAAGCATGACACATTTTCTTGATTTTTGTGTGACTATTTTTAAGATTGATTCATGGAAGTATGCAACTTTGTCTAAAGAAATGATCATCGAAGAATCATAGAGGATATTTACATATGGAGGGATTCAATCTCTGTCTATCTATGCAAAAGATACCCTGGTCATTTATATATTTCATATCTTAATGCCAACCTCCACTTGCAACGTTGAATCCGATGAATAAGGTATTCATACTTCCATAGTTTGGAAGTCCAACTAGTGAGGGTTGTACCTATTTCAAAGGTTTGAACTCCAAAAATAGCAGTATTCATATCATTATGATTTGGTTTGACCAATGATGATTGTACATGCTAGAGGTACCAAAAAGACCAATGATGAAAATTAACCCATGCATTTTTTTGTAAAAGTGACATTTAGTTGCATTTCATTTAGAAGTAATTTGCATAAAAGGATTTCTTGGGTTAGGGATAAAATTCATCAAAGGTTGACATCATTAAAGTTATTTTTAAATCAAGTATGTGGGATTTTCATCAAAACATCATAAAAGCATCAAGCATTAATCATTATTCATTCGTATCAAAAAGTATTAATCATTGATCAAAACATTTCATTCATTAAGGTGCATTTCATTCATTAAAGTGCATTCATACATGTCAAAATTGCATTTCATCAACTCATATTGCATTACAAAATTTAAAAAAAAAATGTAACGTGCAATGCATTCATCATTTAGGTTCATTTCATACATTTCCATCATCATTAAGACCATTAAAATAAATAACATTATCATACATGTTGCATCCATCTATATTATTTCATATGTATGAAAACTCATCCACAACATATAAAAGTAAATGCATAATAGAAATCAAGCAGAAGTGCATCCATATATCATCAAAACTAGAAATCCCACATATAATGACATCATAAAGATAACATGGAATCATGAGTAAGAGTGTCTATCATAAAAGTGATAACAAAATGTCTATCAAATGTATATACAGACACATAAACCAAATGTATACACCAAATCTTGATCAAAATACATAATGGTACATCATATAATAAGAGGGAGGCTCATGATCTCAACTAGGGGCACCACTAGCACCTTTTGTACCACATATCCCATATATGCCACCTGTACCAACTGTCCCTCTTCCAGCTAAACTACTTGGATCTGTCTGGGGCTCCTGACTAGTCACAGCTACACTAGGCCTCTGTGTCATTGTAGCCATAAAAATATGCATCATGGTAGTAAACTGATCCATCCAACTTCTCATAGTTTTCATCCCATCCTAAAGAGACCTGACATCCTAAGTAAGAATATTTATATCCTGTGGTGCTACTGGAGCCTGTGGTGCTACTAGAGCCCGTGGTACTACTAGAATCTGTGGTGCTATAGGAATCATAGGAACCTACCTAGCCTACGCTAGATGAACCTATCTGGCTACTCTCTATCGTCGCTGACCCCAAACTGCTAATGGAATCTAAGGAGCCCTGCCACTAATCCCACCACCCCTCATTCATACTCAAACACCTCGCATCTATACCTAACCACCACCTCTCATCCTCACCCTAACTCTACCTCTCCCATCACCTCCAGCTCCACCTCTCTATTGAACTCTCTATCTCACACGTCCACCATTGGCTTTGACACCATCATCATCTGGCTCACCATCTATGTTAGGTATCAACTCACCTGGATCTATAAATCATAGAAATCTATGTTGAGTAAACCACTGAGTATAATCTGCTAACATCCCAACATCCACTATATGATCTAGCATGTCCCATGCCATCCAACCCATCTGATATATCTCATCACATGCATAATGATACTCTACCTATGGACCCCACATGGATCTCTTAGTCTATACTCAAGCATATAAACCCAATCCTTGTGGGATATCATGTGTCCATCCATATTGTCTCATCACTTTGTAGAAGAAAAATCTCTCAATAATCAAAGGAGATCGTCCTATCATCCATCAGGGTGCAAACATATATGGTAGTTCCACATCATCCTCTATCCACATGACCTCACATTTGAGGTAGGGTCACCATACCACCTGATCCATGTCATCAAGCATATGGTGCCAAAAATATAGCTTGCCCAAATGAGGTTGGACAATCATACCCTCGTATAGAAAACCAAATGGTCAACCATGATCTCTTTGTCTCACTGCAATGGGTCTCATAATAGGAATATGCTCCCATGTCAAGAGCTATAATAATACTGCACCCACTGAAAGTGTAACACAATGTTGATATACTACATGATGAAGCTCATGATATAACTAAGCTAAAGCACATGAACCCCAATAAAATCTTCATAGATTTGCAATCATATCCTCTAGAATCTGACCCCATCTAACAATGAATCCATGACCCCGTCAATCAGGAAGAAGGAAACCAACAATCAATGAACCCAATACTAAAGGAAGTAAAGGGAATGAAACAAACTATGCCCAAGGAATAATCTCATCACCAATCATGGGATCACCAAACACACATATGCATGCCGCACCATCATATAACTAATCGTAATAGACAAGATCACCCCATGTTAGAATCCTGAACAATCTGTATACATCCTCGAGGGTAATCGTCATCTCTCCTAACGAAAAGTGAAAATTATTATGGTTGGAGTTACATAGAAGTGAGTAGTCCATGGTTCATATTGAATCAAGGGATCTCTACAAGAAAGGACAACCCACACCGTCCAATCACCCATCGCTTCTGGGTGGATAGCTGATCGACCATATCTAATGGCCACAGAGGTGAACCACGAATGTATAACTTCTGAAACCATAACTATTTTGAAATCAAGTGAAATAATATTAGTATCATCATCTAAATGTATCCTCACATGTCAATCAAAGATATTTTATCATCCTATCACTCATCTTGAGCACATCAATTTTTTTTCCTAACTCTTGTGTGTGAATTATGTACCTGCAAGTTCCAACACAACACTTCAATATGTCATTCCATCAATGGTTAGAAATATGAAAATCAATTGAAAAGCATAAGGAAACCATTGAAATCAACATATTGCTTCCTATCTAAGAAGAGTATGATTTAAGATATAATTGCCCTTAGATTATGCCTTAAATCAGTGACACATTCAGTCCTAGAATGGAAGATTTATTGAGAAAATGAAGTTAATTATCATGCAACTCATACTTAGAAATGAAGAAAAGATTAAATTGAAGCACAAATTAAGATTATTTAATTATCTATGTGAAATTATAAAACAAAATGACAACATAAGGATGCATTCAAAATTCTAAAATTGTGTACAGCATAAGAGTGCATTCAATATTCTAAAATTTGGGACCTATTGAGCTCAAAATTCAACCCTTTTATGGAAGAATTTGAGAAATGAGTGGTTGAGATCAACTTGTGAGGAGAGGTGAGAATTGAATATTTGGTGATCCATGTGAGTGAACTCTCATTGGTTCATGGATTGAATTTCCAAGTGCAAGTGATGAGTCGTATTTAGAGAGTTTATTTAATTCCTTTTAATTAATTACTGTAGCCAAGGATTTAATTGGGTTGATTTGATTTAAATAGTCCAAGGTAATTAATGTGAGTTAGTGATGAAATCACTTTGATTTTAGGAGATTAAATTGATTTTTGAATTCTGCCAATAATTAAATAGTTGGATTGACATAATTAGGGGTATGATCACATTTAGGGAAAATTGGGTCTCTAGTTAGAGTAGAACAAGTTAGGGTGGTTACATTTTCCCCTCTTTGAATTGATGCACAAGAAACACATTGATTCAAATAATGTCTGATGTTGACTTCAGAAAGTTTGAGAATTACACACTTGATTGAACGAAATATAGCTGATGAGATTAGTCTCAAACATGAGTGAAATAAGACTGATAGTATCAACTTTAAACTTGATCAAACAAAGGTCGATTGAACATAGATCTAAAGATACCAATTCTAAACTTGATTGAACAAGATTTGATAATACTGACTCCAAATTTGATCGAACGATAGTCAGTACGAAGTTGCTGAGAGCTGTGAGATATCAATTCTAAACTTGATCAAATGAGAATTGATAATACTGAATCTGAAATTGATCAAATGAAGGTTAGTACGAAGCTTCTAAGAGCTTTGATAAAGATCTAAGAGATTTTAGGCATAGATATCCATCTTTTTTACCGTTGAAGCCTTCTATCCAACAGTCCCAACTTGATCAAAGGAAACTACCATGCCCCTAGTCTTTTGATAATAAAGTCAGTTTTGTTGTTTGAGAAAGAATTTGAATGATTTTAAGTGTGATCATGACCCCTCGGGAACAAAATTGAAAGGAATAGAATAAAACCCCTCTTTATAATGACAGATGAATGGAATAGGTCAATTGGATCAATTAAGAATCAATTAGAAGATGAGATGAAGCGAAAGTGTGTTAAGAGCAAACACAATTTTACCAAGGTGACTACTTGAAAATGTTTATTGTGAGATTGATAAAATAATGTACGACCAATATTTTGATGTATGAAGTGAAATTTGTTGATAGAGAACCATGAAAAACTGATTTCGTAAAGCCTGTGAATCATTTTCTGAACATATAGAGTAATTCTACATTTGTTGGAGACTCTAAAAAAAAAATTACTATGCTATTGAAAACATTGTCCTTGTGTTTGATTTCATTCCTGATAGATCTGAGAAGAACAAAATAAGAAAATGATATTCACTAATATATATGAGATAGCCTCTTTTGATTCTGATATGCTCATTGGTTTTCTTTTGATGTATGTGATAGACGATTAGATTGATTCACACTTGATGATGTACTTGGTCTTTACGATGATTTGGAATAGATTCATGTGATGACATCATTTATGTTATTTGATTATTAATGACATATAGATGTGTTAGATGATTCTATATGAATATGCAGATGTATGGTTTTGAGATTTTCTTTATGGAAATTTATGTATGGATGCACTTAGGATGTAAAAATGCAACACTTGAATACTTTGTTTTTGTATTTTCTCATTTTTTCCCATTATGAATGCAAAATAAATGCAATGAATATCAAGCGACATGAATATACCAGTAACATAGATTAAGTAGTCAAACTTGGATTTTGAATGAACCAGGAAATCATTTTGAGCTCAAGTACTTATGTTGATTAAATGAATCATGCAAACTTAAATGAAACTAAATGAAGACTTCTAGGACTGTCACTAATCTTTTTACATTTAAGCATTTTAACATCATAGGGAATTTGTGCAATGAACATCAACTGGTAGTTAGAACTATCACTGATACCAATAAATTATCATGAAAGTATGAATATTATTTTTATTGGATGCAATGTCTAAAATAAACATAAGCATCAAGGCATAGAGGCCAGGATGACTTGTCAGTTATCTCCTTTTTCTTTAAGAATCATCTTCTGTTCATGTGAAATATAGGATATGTAACTCACAATGACCTTTAATATTCATACCCTTAGGTACATCATGTATCATACTCCTTACTTAGAAGTTGATTAGAAATAGACAAGGAAATTGGTGCAACCTCACCGTAGTTTACACATAAAAAGGATCGAGATATATGTGGCTATCCACTCATGTTGGAAGCTCTTACCATAAATATCCAAACTAGGTAAAATTTATAGGATCATTGAAACAATCACCATATGCAAAAAACCAATAAAATGTTATGTCCCTATCCTTGTGAATCTTTGTCTTTTAATAGACATTATGGAGTAACTCGAAAGACATAACAAGAAACAAGTGATAATCAAACAAAGAAAATTCATAACTTTTTATATGCCCCTAGTTTGAAGATCATTGGAACATGAAAAGAGTCATAATCAAATCAAGATCGGTTTATATGTGCTTATGTGGTGTTAAGGAACACTGTTGATTCCTTTTTCAATCAGAGTAGAGAAATCATCAATTGCAACTTGGAATTAATTAATGTATTTTTATGTCTAAGTTAATGAGATACACAATATAAAAAATCACAATCCAATGTAGTGTTGATAAACAGTGTTTGATTAAAGTGTTGAGAAACACTAGTATGATGTTAGTTATAGGTAGGTGGTGTTTAAGAAACACCCTTGTTTGTGATAGTGATGTTTTGATTCAAGTATTAAGAAATACAATTTCTACTGGAAAACCTTCCTAGACAAGGACCTAGGAAGACCTAGCAACCAACACCCACTGACCGAACATGCTAGTAGAGATGCTCGCATGATAGAATCACTATCCCTAAGATGCAAATACAGACAAATCCTAGGCAAGGATAGGACATTAGTGAGGAATTCAGATTCAACTGATAGTAGAGATATGATCATGAAGGGTTAGTGTCAGCAGTCCATTGATAGATGGAGCACAAAGTACAAGTACACCTATTTTCCAGGTCTTTACCACTCGACCAATTTTTATTTTTTCTACAAAGACACCTGTTTGCCAGGTTTTTGCCAAGGCACGTTTTCTATTTTTCAAATTTTTTGTACTTTTCTCTTTTTCTCTTTTTTTAGTATCGAGGCACCTGTTAGCCAGGTTTTCACCAAGAATACCTTTTTCAGGACTTTTTGCATTTTTTTTTTATATTTCTCTTTTCCATTGTTTTTGGCTTTCTTTAGGATCAATTTTTTATTTTTTTTGGTATTTTCTGAGAATCAATTTCACTGTACAAGCCCTTCGGCTAGATGTCAATCATAGAACCACTTCAAGTGTAGGGTATTGATAGGATTAGGAAGGACATCTCCCTCATGTGTAGCTAACTAATAAGCTCTTGTCCCAAAATTTGTTTTGATAACAAAAGGTACCAGCTAGTTGGGTTCAAACTTGTCTTTTTGTTCTTTGTTTGGCTGATTCTTAGGATTCTCTCTTAGAATGAGATCCCCGACTTGACATTTTCATGGCTTAACTTTTTTGTTATACCCTTTTGACATCCTTTTCTGATATACCTTGAGGTGATCGAACACTTATTGTTTTCACTCATCCAGTGGTTCTAGTGTGTGAACCCTATCAATGCGGTATTGTTCATCTGTGACAAGACCTTGGAGAGATACTCACAAAGAAGGAATTTCTACTTTGATTGGTAAAACTGCTTCAATTCCATAGACTAGAGAAAATGGTTTGGCTCATGTTGGTGTTTGGATACTTCTTCTATAGGCCCATAGTGCTGGATTTAATTGCAAATGCCAATCTCTACCATACTTACTCACAATTCTATGTAGGATTTTCAAAATTTTCTTGTTAGAAGCCTCAACATTTTCATTACCTTCAGGATAATAGATTGAAGAACAATGATGAGTGATGTGAAATTGTGTACAAAGGTCATCAATATCTTGGTTCTTGAACTACCCCCCATTATCTATTACAATAGATGAGGGTATCTCATACCTACAAATGATGTATTTCAAGATGAACATAGCAATTTGTTTTCCAGTGGCTTTGATTAGCGGCACTACTTCGACCCACTTTGTGAAATACTCAGTGTTCATGATCCTATATTTGTGTCCACTTGAAGAATTAGGATAAATATGTCCAACAAGATAAAAGGCCCATTGTTGGAATGACCAATTTGTTATAAATAGTATGAGTTCCTTGGCTGGAGCATGGATAAGGTTACCATGTGTTTGACATATGTGACATATTTTAGCAAATTGCACGAGATCTTTTTCCATTGCAGACCAATAGTATCTAAATCTTAGAAGTTTCTTAGCTAGTGAAAATTCATTCGAGTCTGATCCACATACACCTTCATGGATTTCTTTTAATGCGGGGTCAGACTCTTCTTTTTCTAAAAACCTAAGTAGTGTTCCTTCAAGACCTCATCTATATAAGTTAGTAGTATTGAGAACATAACGCAATGTTGTCCTAATTAAGGCTCATTTTTCATTCCTAGATAGGCCATTAGGTAAGGTTTGATCTGTAAGATAGGAAATTATTTTGACATATTTGGATTGGGAGTGGGCGTTTAAGGCACAAATAAATTTGGATTCAAGTGTATCAAATGCGGGAACGGGTAATTCTTCCACCAAGAAGTCATAGCAAAATTGGTGTTCCTCCAGTTGTAACATGGATGCTATCAGTGCCATAGCATCTATAGCTCTATTTTTTGTTCTTGGAATTTGTCAGAATGTGATGAAGACAAAGTACTTTTTCAACTCTTCTACCATTTTCTTGTAAGGCATCAAATTCTCATATTTTTTTATATTCACCATTTAATTGGTTGATAATTAGTTGAGAGTCACCATATAGATGTAACTCTATGATTTTCCATTCAATAGCTAGCTTGAGCCCGTTTACCAATGTTTCATATTTTGAGATGTTGTTTGTGCATGGAAACATCATTTTATATGCCTTAGGTATCTTGTAGCCTTGAGGAGTGATAAAAAAATACCCCTTCTCGAGATCCTTGTTGTGTGAAAGAACCATCAAAATACATCTTCCAAGGATATTTTGTTAAGTGCACTATTGTCTCATCTAGAAACTCTATAATCAAAGGTTTTGCATCTTGTAATGGTAAATCATCTAGTTAATTGGCTAGCACTTGTCCTTTAATAGCCCTTGTGTCTACATACTCAATATCAAATTCATTGACTATCAAGACCCATTTTGCTAGTCTTCTTGTCAATGTTGTTTTACTCAAGAGGTATTTGAGAGGGTCAATCTTTGTGATAAGTTTCACTGTATGCAAAAGCATGTAGTGTCTCAACTTATGGGATGCAAAAACAACTGCCAAGAAAGCCTTTTCAATAATACTTTAGTTGAGCTCATAAGACACCAATGTCCTACTGATATAATAAATTACCCTTTCTTTTTATATTTTCATCCGCTTGGGCTAGCAATAATCCAAGCGATGTAGCCGTAGAATAAATATAGAGTAGAAATGGTTTTTCGTGAATAGGCATCATGAGAATAGGAGGGTTAGCCAGATAATACTTTAATTATTTTAAATTATTTTCACAATGTTCATCCCATTTGAAAGTGACTCCTTTATCTAACAATTTTGTGAAAGGTTGCACTCTATCTGCTAGTTGAGACTTGAATCTTCTGATTGACTAAAGTCTTCCTTGAAGTGTCCTCATTTGACTGATATTATGAGGAGGTGGCATTTCCATTATCAATTTTTCCTTTTTGGGGTCCACCTCAATTCCTTTAGCTGACACAATAAACCCTAAGAGCTTCCCTGATTGGACTCCAAATGCACATTTATTTAGATTGAGTCTTAGTTGAAATTGTTCCATCCGATCTAGTAGCTTCCTCAAGTCTTCAATGTGAGTCATTCTTATCTTTGAATTGGCTAAGGTATCATCCACATATTCCTCCATGTTCTTGTGTATCATGTTGTGGAAGATTATCATCATAGCTCCTTGATAGGTAGTTCGAGCATTCTTTAGCCCAAATGGAATGACATTCTAGAAAAATGTTCCCCATGGGCATGTAAATGTTGTCTTTTCCTGGTCTTCAGGAGAAAGCTTTATTTGGTTATAACCTGAAAATCCATCCATGAGTGAATAAATTGCATATCCTGCTATGAGGTCTATAATCATATCAATATTCGACAGTGGAAATTCATATTTAGGAAAATATTTGTTTAATTCCCTAAAGTTTGTGCAAATTTTGATAGACTTGTCTTTTTTAGAAACCGGTACTACATTAGAAATCCATCCTACATAAGCGATGACCCTTATGAATCCAGCCTTTAAGAGTTTTTCCAGCTCCACTTTTACCAATAATGCCACATGTGGGTGCATCTTTCTTAGTTTCTATTTGATAGGTTAATTCCAAGAGCTATAGATAAGTGATGCATGATTAACTCATGATCTAGTCCAGGCATATAAATATAAGACCATGCAAAGTTGATCTTTTTCTCTTTGCAGAACTCAGTGAGCTGTGTCTTTTCTTCTTCTGATAATGATTGTGCTAGATGAACAAATTGAGGAGCTTCTATTGTGCCCAAATTAACTGGTTGTGTTGGCTCTATCAGTACTGAAGATATTTCTTGAAAGTGCTCAAGGAGGATATCAAGAATCTCATCTTTTGGCACCTCTGAGAGGTTTTCACCATTAGATACATTTTTTATTTTTACTATTTTAGAATCTGATACTTCCACAACATGGTTTTCACCATCAGTTCTTTGTTTCATTTTATTTTTCAATTTGTGACTAAGAAACTTGATATCCTCCTCTATTAGATTCATGCTCCATGCATTGGTGGAAGAGGGACAAGATTCACAAGCATTTAGATAATAGTCCAAAGAACAGTCATTGGAAAGTTCATGATAGGAGTAGGGTCTGAATAAGCCCAATCAATAAGTTTGGGATTTACCAAGGATAATGAATCAGAGGCTTTTAAGGACAGCATTGCATCAGCGTCAAAATTATTATCTAACAAGACATGTTCTATTAAGTTGGATTCTATAGTGTTTAGATCAGGAAGAGTCGAATCAACATTATTAGTTTTGGTGTTAGTGTTATGTGGACCTAACTCTAGAAACTCATCATTTGAGCTTTCTCCTTCTTCTCTTATCATATTGGAACTCATATCTTGTATCCTTTGCAATTCTTCTAGTCCTAGTAAGACGCCAATATCTTCATCAATTATCCTAGGCATCACCATCTCATCCAATTCTATGACAACATTGGTGTTATGGGTAGTGTTATAAATTTCTCCTCTTTCTAGTAAAGGTGCAAATTTATGGATTACATCTACCTCAATGTCCATGGTAGCATTAGACATGCGATCCCATTCATAATCATGTGAGTTTGAGATATTGTCATCAGATCGGTTTAAAAATTCATCAATGGTTATCTGGTGTACCCTATTAGCTATTTGCAAATTAAAGTGTGGTAGATCTAGGACATGTGGAACTGTCACCAACTCCCCCCAGTTAGGATGTGCATCTTTTTGTTGTCTTATAGGAAAGTATTCCTCAAGAGTGCTCGAGCTACTTGCTTCCTGTTTTATGTTTATGTCTTCTTCTTTTTGTTGAGGGATTTCTTCATGAGATTCTTCTATTTTCTAAACTCCCTGAGAGTCTTCTTCTTCCTCCTCTACTTCTTGGACATTGGTTTGTGACAAAAAAAGGAACATAATGCTCTAGTTTCTCTCCACAATTAGGTACATACCGTTCTCCTTGGTATTTTGGGTTCTCAATACCAATGTGTAGTAATCTTTCATATGTCCAAGGTATAATTTTTGTTTCTTCCTCTTCTTCATTACTTTCTTTATCAAAAATTGGACCATCTCTTAAGGTGGGGTATTCTGATTTGTTACTGAAACCCAACCCTATTTTTTCTTTAGTGTCTCAGAATTCCATATGGATAGGCTCAATGAGTCCATTTCCTATATCTCCTAAAGGTCCCTTCCATTTGTATCCCATTTGTTTGAGAAGGTCATAAAATTTTCCATATTTTTTGGGAGATATCTCAACATGTTTTACTTCATTTTCTCTCTTTCCCCCCTTATAGAGCCAAGCCAAGACTGCTTTATCTTCTTTTTATTCCTCTTGATAATTAGACGCTCTAACCATAACAATTGGTTCTTGAATGTATTTTCCTTTTAATGTAGTAGGTGTGAAAGAGGGGGATAGTTTCCCATATGATCTTGGAGAGGTAGGAATGTTAGCCAATGATGGCATCATCTCTATTTTATATTCCCCATGCTAGAATCTTCAAGTTTTAATGTCTTTCCAAAGCTTCTCATCACCACGTCTTTAGAGGTTTTAGCTGAGAACTCTTTTGGAACTTCCTTATTGTGAGGAATCATACTATCTACCTTAACATTGTTGCAAGTGTAGCTTGAATCTATAGGGATTGTTACTTCCAACCCATTGTGTAAGAATTTGATACATTGGTGGTAAGTAGATGACACTTCTTGTATTTCATGTATCCAAGGTCTTCCTAGTAATGTGTTATAGGCCAATGGTAGATATATAACTTGAAAAATCACATTGCGTTCAATTGGTCCTATTCTTATTGGTAAAATAATTAGTCCTTTGGATGATATTTCCTCTTCATCATAAGCCTTGATGGTTATCTTTCTATTTGAATCAATTGTTTGTTTGGAAATAATTAATGCTTTGATAAGATTGAGAGTACATATATTCAAACCCATGTCTCCATCTATCAATACATGTTTTGCGCAGTCTTTATGGATCATAACTTCAATGTGAAGGGGTTGATTATGGGGATGAGTCAAAGATTTGTCATCTTCTTCTGAAAGGGAGAGGTAATGTGGAGCTGATATGTGATTGACCATTGCATAGAATTTGTCCACATCTAGGTCTTTTGGAAAATTTTTAGAATGTAGGGCTTGTTCAAGAACTTCCCTATGCACTAAAGAGGTCTTTAATAATTCAAATATAGAGATTTGAGCTGAGGTCCTTTGCAATTGGTCTACCAAGTTATAATTAGTAGATGGTACAATAACTATTTGTCTTGATGTTGTTGGCTTAGGAATTGTGACAATAGGTGGTTTAGATGATGTTGCCTATTTGGATGAGGAATTAACCCCTTTAATCGCGATTTGTGCTTGGGTTCATGTTACTATGTTTGAATGTTCTACCTTGTCCTTGACACCTTTGATAGTGATCACATTGATTGATTCGTTCTTTATGTCAAACATATTGATCACATTATCATTATGGGAATAGGTGTAATTGACTTCATTTCCTTTTCCTTTGGAGACTTCTCCTTTTTCATAGTTGGGAAATGGTTTATTATATGCTGTGTGATCTTAATTGGATGTATGTCCTTCCAATTTGATCTTGTCTCCGTCAATGAGATCATGTATAACATGTTTGAGTTTAACATAGTCATTAGTCTTGTGTCCTTTATTCTTATGGAACTCACAATAGGCATTATCATTCCACCACCTTGGTTTTACTTCTGGCTCCTATGGTTTTGACTCTGATATAGTGATGATTTTTTTATCCAAGAGAGTCTTCAAAATCATCTCAAGAGGTTCTCCCAATGGAGTAAATGTTCATTGCAGTCTATATTTCCATGGCTTATTCTTGTTGGTATCAGTGTTTTCTCTTGGTATTGTTGTTACCTTAGCTTATTTTCTTGCTTGTAGACTTTTTGTGAGATAAACCACAACTAGTTTAGTGTTTGTATTCGAGACTTCAATCACTCCATCACTAACAACATTTTTTTTCTTTCTCCACCATTTAGGTTTTTTGTTATAGTTGCTAGAGGATTTATTGTCTCTTTGGAGTGTGATCTCTCCTTTATTGACCATAACTTCTTTAGCATGAATGACGTTCTTTATCATTCTTTTGAAACTAGGAGAATATTGCATTTGTAGAGCATAGTTCATTTCAGGTACTAAGTTGTTTACAAAGATTTCCATCTTTTTAGATTTGGGTATTGGTCTTGAGCACCTTGTAAATATTATCCTCCATCATTGTAAAAAGTGTGTGAAGGATTCACATGTTCATTATTTTGTGTTGCAAAGATCCATCATGGAAACATTGTGTTTTATGTTGTAGGAGTAATATTGGACAAATCTTTGAATTAACTCCTCAAATGTTTGCACACTTAGTGTTATTTTAGAGAACCATTCAATAGCATTTCCACCTAGACTTCCTGGAAATAGCCTCATCAAGTATGTCACTTCATGCATGTATTCTATGCTTAGGGAGGAAAATTATGTTACATGATCATGTGGATCAATTTCTCCCATGTATTTGTCATATTTGGGCTGTGCCATGTTATGTGGGAACAAAACCATGTTTGTGCTATTATCAAAAGGAAAAATACATATGTGCTCCAAGGAGTATTTCTTCATTGGTTTAGTCTTCTCTTTCTTGAGTGCTGTGAGTTTAATTTGCATTTTATATAGCTGTTATGAGAGTATGGAGATAGGTGTTTGTACATATTTTTCTTTCAATCTTTCAACATCATAGTCTTTAGGAAGTTTAACTCCAAGAGAAGCTAAGTGAAGGAAGCATTTTTCTTTATCTTCCCCAATGAATTTTTCCAAGGTCCTTTGAAACTTCCTACTTTTTTTGAGTTTGTTGTATTCTTCTTCCGATATGTCCTCATCACTTTCCAAATCAAACAAAGGATGGTCATGATTTCTCTCTTCTTGACTTTCCCTTTCGTCATGTTCTTGGCTATATTTTTCAAAGGCAGCACTCCATTCGTGATTAGGTGTATCCATTTCAGGTGAGTCTTGATCAAAGAGGGGATTTGTTCTAGATGTCTCTCCTTGTAGAAATTTAAGCAGTATTGGAGGTACTTTTGAATCATCAATGAGGTATTTTTTACTTCTTATGCTAACCATGAAAGCAAGGTCTCAATTATGTCAAAAGCGTTCCAATTACGTCAAAAGGATTTTTTGAATTGTCCAAATACATTTGTCCAAGTTGTGGTGAGTAATTTTGATTGATTAAAGTGATTGATTATAGCATTAGAGGGTTAGAATGCCCTGATAGTAAGTTGGGTTACAATTGTGACAACCCTAAATAACATGCAAGGTAGACTTCCAGTTAGATTGAGAAACAACGTCAGACAGACCAACAAGAAAAATAGAACCAAACTGAAGAGCTAAAAGGGTATCCAAAAATACAAAGTTTCTGAGTCTAACACATGTGCAAGTTCCCTCTATCCTAGATGTGACTGACCAAATTTGAGCCTAGATATAGAGGATGTAAGCTTGTTCTTCCTAGATGCGATCTTGTTTCCCAGAAGCGAGCCAAGATTTACCAAAAGTGAGCTTGTTTCCCACATGTGATCTTGTTTTCTAAATGTGAGTCAAGATTTACCAAATGCGACTCTCTGATGATTTTTTATAATTTTTTCCACTTTGTCTTGAAAAATGTGAAAACTTGTCTGACTCCAGGGTCTCTCTGATGAATTCCAGAGTGCTTTTGAGCAGCATAGATGTCTTTGATTGTCAAAATATTGATTGTTTGGGGGTGGTTATCTTGTTATTTCAATTTTGAGACATCAAGAAAGTTGTTAAGTGACCAAACACACCTATTCCCTAAAATCTATGGCATAGCATGAAAATCTTTTCTCATAGACTTAGGTACACACTCAAATGCTAATCAGAATATGACCATCACCAAGAATGCAATGGCTCCAGTAGTGATGTCATATTATCTGACTCCAAATGCAAGTGAGAGCATAAAATGATGAGTACCTTGGGGCAATTAATATTTTTCTTGCACAAATATTATCACCTTTCAGAGATGAATCAATTGTTTTTTACTACAAAATTTTTTATTTTAGGCATCCATTCGCAACCGTCCCCCATAGAATTGCACAAGGAAAAATTAAGGTGTATATCCCTATGAGTACCTAAATGTGTGTAGTATCACAAGAAATATTCAAGCACCTCCACTCTACATACATCCAAGGATGTCCAAGGAATGATAGTCAAAATTCCAAGGACAAAACTGATTACATCTTCCGAGACTTTGGCCTCAAGGAAGCATTTTGATTATAGTGAGATGGAAGGGCTGGCGTTCACTTGTCCTCACTTGGGTCATTCCTGAGAGATTTGTTTCTCAACTGGAAGGCCCTCTAAATTTAAAATAAATAAAGAGGATTGGCGGATTAGGAGTCTAGATTTCTGATTCTTCACAAGGAAGAAAAGCATACTCTCCTATCCATGTCATTTTCTCCTATCAAACACATTATGCAATTTCTTTCCCTCAAATTTTCAAACTCAAAACCTAGTCCCCCATAGTGAGTTTCTGATTTTCTAACTTGGAAAAAGAGAATAATCCTCTAGTTGGACTAAGAATCTATTCAAATCCAGAAAATTAGGTTCCTATTTAAAGAAATTAACCAAAACACTTTTGAGAAATTTAAATTTTATTCCCCCAATTTCTATTCAAATCTTAACTTGATGTTTGAGGTTCTGATTTTCCATGAAGAAAAAGAGCATACTTCTCTATTCAAGTTACGAAGTGGATAGAAAGTGTGTTAAGCTCCTATTGCAAAATAAGTTTGGTTCAAAATGCATAAGGCAACCTACAAAACCACTTGTTAGTAGTTTTTATTCCATCTTCTTAGCCAAAGAAGTCTTCAATAGCATCTTGCAAGAACTCATTAGGCTTCTCAAACAATAAGATCCATCCAAAAAAATGGAAAGTTAGTTGATTAGTCATCAAATTTATCAAACATGCCAATAGACTAACCAAATGTGAATTTGATCCTTATTTAATATGATATTATTTCCCAAATACAATACAAGAATTACTAAATGCGAGGAAAGATCCTAAAGGTGAGCCTTTACACTAAATGTGATCTAGGATTAACAGGACGCGATCCTTTACCAGAAACAACTTAGGATTAACAAGATGTGATGCAGGATATCTGGGATGCGAGCTTCTTTTTGGGATGCAATCCTTTTCTACTAAATGCAATCCTTTTCTTCCAACTGTGAGTCTACACCCAAAAATAGAGAATAAAAAATGATCGATTGTCTCAAAATGGTGAGAAATCCAGGGCTCAGCCCTACGGTGGGCGCTAGAAATGTGTGTGTGAATTATGTGCATGCAAGCTGCAACACAACACTTCAATATGTCATTGCATCAATGGTTAGAAATATGAAAATTAATTGAAAATAATAAGGAAAATATTGAAATCAACATATTACTTCCTATCTAAGAAGAGTATGATTTAAGCTATAATTGCCCTTAGATTATACCTTAAATTAGTGACACATTTAGTCCTAGAATGGATGAATTATTGAGAAAATGAAGTTAATTATCATGCAATTCTACTTAGAAATGAAGAAAATATTCAATTGAAGCACAAATAAATATTATTTAATTAGATATGTGAAATTATGAAACAAAATGACAGCATAAGGATGCATTCAAAATTCTAAAATTGTGGGCAGCATAAGAGTGCATTTAATATTCTAAAATTTGGGACCTAGTGAGCTCAATATTCAATCCTTTTATGGAATAATTTGAGAAATGAGTGGTTGAGATCAAATTGTGAGGAGAGGTGAGGATTGAATCTTTGGTGATCCATGTGAGTGAACTCTCATTGGTTCATGCATTGACTTTCCATGTGCAAGTGATGAGTTGTATTTAGAGAGTTTATTTAATTCCTTTTAATTAATTAATTTAGCCAAGGATTTAATTGGGTTGATTGGATTTAAATAAGCCAAGGTAATTAATGTGAGTTAGTGATGAAATCACTTTGATTTTAGGAGATTAAATTGTTTTTTGAATTATGCCAATAATCAAATAGTTGGATTGACATAATTAGCGGTATGATCACATTTAGGGAAAAAGGGTCTCGAGTTAGAGTAGACCAAATTAGGGTGGTTACAACTCCATATCGCGAGAACAAAAAAAACATTAGTTATCCTACCAACCTATCAGGATTGACATCATCAACATTCATCAAAATATTGGAACTAATATCACAAACACTTGGTTTCACAACATATCAATCAATTAAATGATCAACCACTTAGTTGAATTAGACGATATTCAAATTAGGATTCAATCATTAATTCATCCTACACATCATTTCATTTTGGTATATGCGGCATTTAATAATATCATATGTGCTACATTACGCATGCGTGAGTTTACTTTTATGATGCATTATTTCCTACCTCGCAAGCACAACATCAATGTGTACATGCTAGTTTTTCTAGTATGTGCTACTTCATTACAACATACACACTAGAAGAATTGATATTTTTATTTAGGTTTTCCCACGTGCTATTTTACAACTCCTACGCGGTAAAACTCTAACTAGGGTAGGCATTTCTAAGTACTAATTCACACTATCCTATGCGTTCTTTTATCACACAGATGTGCTACATCCTATTCTACACATTATTTAAATCTTACTACGTGCTAATTTGAAATAAATTCAAAAACCTAATCATTTAATGCATAAAAATCCTACAAAAAGAAATAAAATTTCAAATTGATCAACAAAGAAGGATTTGAGAGCTCACTGGAGATCCGCAGTCGACATGACACTGAAATTGGTGCCCTCACTCAAATCTATGCTCCCGAATTGGCACAACCATTGTAATCATCCTTCTAATCACTAAGAGAAAAAAGAGGGTAAAAATTGACAATGAATAGTGGAAATGACATTATTACCCCCCAATTATACTTTTTTGACCTAATAAAAGGTATTTTTGACCTTCCTTTTACTCAAAAAGTTGAAAATTAATCAATGGGGGCATCATTCAAACATTGGATTATCATAAATGAAATCATAATTGAGATATTATGTTCACTTTGTCCAAATAATTTTGACATCAATTTTTCTTTCTTTTTCGAGGGGGAAAGATATTATCAGGACGCAAAATTCATCAATCAAATATGGGGCAGCAAAATTTAAAAATCATCATCACTGGGGCATTTTATCAGATTGTTTTCACATTAGGGCATCACATCAAGATTCACATCAAAGTATTTTGTATCATTAAGACCAGATCAAACATCAAACATTCTTTGATCTAGTCCGCTTCGCACATTGATTCAAAGAGGGGTATTTGTAGACACCCTAATTTGGTAAACCAAAATCAAAAGGTTCAACCAAGATCAAGAAGGGTCAAATCAAGTCAACATAATGGATTAATTAACAAAGACATTAATTAATTGAATTTAAGCCAAAAGGAATTAATTAAACTATGTAATTGATTAAATCAATTAGTTATAGAGTTTAATTAAATAAATCAAATGCAACTCATCAAATCCCCTTACATGGCTAAATTAATTAAATTAGTTTAATTAATTAAATCCTAATTTATTTCAACAAAAGGGGACAAGAAATAAAATAGCCAATGAGAAGAAAGGACTGAGAGCACATGGATCACTCCAAAAATTGCTATCCTTGCCACTCATTTAGGATTTTCTATCCTCACCACTCCTTTTGTCACCTTGTCTCATCATTTAAAACCCTTGACTCAACTCAACCATAATCATGATCGAATCAACTCTACCCCTACCATTGGGAAATCCTTTAAATAGAATCCATTTTGAGAGCATTATAGAAAGAACACACATTCATAAGAAAAACATCATCACTATAGGAAAATAAAATTAAGTTCATAGAATTTACATTGATTCAAATTTTTATAATAGTGATCAATTTTGAAGCATTTAGGATAATTTGAGCTAAATAGGGTGTAATTGCATCAAATAGCTTCAATTTCTCATTACTAGGACTTCCATTAATGGATGTTTTAGCTAAGAGTATACTATTATCTTTCCTAGATAGAGAGTCATGAGATGCTCATTATTTATGTTTCAATTCAATTAGCTTAATTTGTTATATTTCAAAGTTGAATGGATAAAAAAATACCAAACTCATGAAGATATTCATATATACACATACATTACATTCTTAAATATAATATGGGTAGCTTTCATTTTCATCATGGAGTTTACTAAGTTAGATTGGTGTGTGATGTCTCATGTTGTTACATTTCTCCTTACTTCACTTTACCAATCAGATGGAGTGAATAATACTTTCTTGCATTTCATTATGTTTGTACCATCCTAAATTGTAAGCAGCTAATTAATGTACATTTTAAGGACTATTTTTCACCCACCTTTGTGTATTTTCCATGATAGGAACCCATATTTCACTTAACAGATGCCTAAATTTAAATATGGGTCCTTTCTCCCTTCAATCTTGTTTAAAATCGATGTTAGCCCTTATTTCTAAGTGTGATCCTCCATTTTTCACCAATCCTATAATTCATTTCATCACCTAGGTCCTATATCACCATTTGTAGTTTTTTGTTCTCTCTCGACCTCAGATTTAGTTGTGCCTTGAAATCCTGCATCATCTCATTACCCATGACCCATGGTCCTAATTGGGTGGAACATAATTTTTCAAACATTTCCTTCCTTGATATTTGTGCCCAAAAATAAATTGGGTCCCTGTCTTGATGTTTTAATGGAGGATTTTGTTTATAGTTTCCCTAGTTGAGTTTTACCCCCAAAATATTGTGAGAGGTAATATAAACACCCTATCTCTCCTCATTTTGGTATCCATTATCTATTTCAATCTATTTATGATCACTTTCAAGTAATCAAGCATTCAAGATATCAAGGGAAAGGAAGAAAATAATGTTCAAGAGCCATAAAGTTCAAGCATCTATCATTCTTCTCAAGCATTCAAGGTGTTCATCTCAATTTATCTAGCTTATTTCCCCATTGTAGGTGAAGAAAAGGATTGTTCTATTGAGGAAGGAGATACCCATTCATACACATCTATTCAATTTTTATATCTCTTCTTCTCAATCAACATTGTAGAAAATACAACATCCATTTCATAAGGTTTTTCTTTCATGATTTCCTTTTCATTTTTCTGTGTTAAGTCAAAGTTATTGCATCAACATTCTTAATCACATTCAAAGAAGCATTTACATTTCCAAGGTATGATATACTTCATTTACTATATCTATCCTTTGATAAATGACAAAACATGATCCTTTAATTCAAGGTTGATTCTTACGCAGGATTTTTACTGAGGCAAACCCCTCTATGCAAACTTCTCCTTATTTTTTTGTGTGCAGAAACAAGTTACAGAGTTGTCAAAGAAAAACCAGAAAAAATGGAGATAGTCAGAGAATCCCTAGAAGTTTGAGACAAAAACCTAGGGAGCAGGGCGAATGGACTCATTTTGTTCCCTAAAAACCATTGTGTTCCTTAAAACTGTGATGTTCCTTGCATTTTTAGCGGAAATTTTATGTACAGACATGTGTCAGCTTCTAGTTCTCAAATTTTCAATTACAGGCGTTTGTAGGATATGGTCTGTCATAAATCCATTTCTAAAGTGGCATACTTTATATTCCAATTCTAGGTGTAGACAAATCATCTTCAACCTCCTTCTACATCTATTTTATAGATCATTTTAGGTCATTTATTATCTTGATTAGGCATTTACATCATAGTCTTATCTATCTCCTTCTCAATTCTGAACAACAAAGTAATATACTCCGTAAATAAAATATATTGCATTATCATCCTTTCTAAGTGGTGTTGATCATATTTTCCTTAAGATGGTTTCATATTCCAATGTGTTTTTATGAATTGAGCAATATTCCCCATTTCATTGCTCACTATTTCATGTTGTACATTTTGGTGAACTTGATTCTTCTTACATACTTTCAATTATGGTGTTAGATTCCCTTTGTGTGATCTCTTTTGTTAAATTTATTTTGTGTTAAAATCCTTCATGTACTTGTGGGTTCACACTTGCACATTTTGGTGAACCCGACTCATAATATTTTCACTTTGATTTGGTGCTTTCATTTGATTTGTTTGCATTTCATTTTATGTATTTAGCCTTATTTTTGCATTCATTGATAAAAAAAAGACATAACAATTGCACATTATTTCATATATCTAGTTCATTTGTGCATTACACTTTCATATTTTAAAACAATAAAAATCCAAAGATATTTAATTTTCATTCATTGATTAGTTCCTTTTAGGATTTGTTTCATCACATTAGCTTGTTTCATTACAACATATCTAATTTCATTCTATAAAACTTTACTGTCTTTAATGAACCATTTGGTAGTAAAGACTTTGATATGATGGATGAAGTCCTTAATGACTTCATCTCGACCAAGTATTGCTCTCAAATACTTAAACTATCCTTTTGTCAATAGTTGACTAATGTGATAGAAGGATTTAGGGTGTACACTAATCCCCTATATTAAACAATCAATGATTCCTCTCTCAAATTTATTCTCTGTCACAATAAAATATTGATGCAAGAAGATAATTTTAACACATCCCTGAATGACGTCCCTCTTTGGGATGAACCATTGGAGATTGATGTTGATTATTCTCTTGATATACATCTCCCCCATGAGAGTACCTTTGTGTAAGAGGATGATTTTTTGATGGAAGAGGGTGATATTATTGATAAATCCCTTAATGACACTTCCCCTACTATCCCTTTCAATCATCCCCCCTAGTGATGAAGCATTAAGAGTAATGTTTTTCCCTCTCCTAAAGTTTTTCATAAAAATACCTTAGAAGAAGAGGATAATATAGTAGATTCTCTCCTTTTTCCTAATGTATCTTTTAAAAATAAAGAACCCAATCAAGTCAATACAATTCAAGATACCCCTCAAAACAAACCAGTGTTTTTTGTACAAGGTGATACACAACATAATTATCATGTAGTACCATATAATTATAACAACAATCCTCAAGAGGATAATATCCTTGATGTCCTCCCTTTTGAAAATTCCACCTTAACACATAAGGATCCTAATAATATCAATAATATGTTAACCAACTAATGATAATGGTGATGAAGACCAAGCTCAAAAAAATACAAGCAAGTAGAATGGTTAGATCAGTTGTTAGTTTGTCATTGTTGTCAAGCAATTGATTTGAGGTTTATATTAAGTTTCCATATCAATCAAAGAGGAACTTAATTGGGTAGATAATAAAGATTAGAAAATGATAAGGAACTATTGGTATAATTTTTTCTACTTGACATTTGTTGTTGTTAAGTCAGTAAAGAAGAAAGGTAAAGTCGGTAAAGGGACCAACCTAGTTACCGAGTAGTGAAGTGTTAGTCGGTCGATAAAAGAAAAGACAGTCACCGAATGAAGTTGAAAATCAAGAAAGGTCAATTACTGAGCAAGATTAGTTTGCAAGGGGTATGCACAAGAAGAAGGAATTGACTATGGTGAAACATTTCCACATGTTTCTAGATTAGAAGGAGTAATGATTCTACTAGCATATGCGGCTTCTAAGAGATTCAAAGTTTATCAAAAGGATGTTAAGTCTATATTTCTCAATGGTATTCTTGAGGAGTAAGTATATATTAAAGAAGATGAAGGATTTTCTGAGAATGCCAACCGAGACATGGTATGCAAATTGCACAAAGCATTGTATGGCTTGAAACAAGCACCCCAAGCATGGTATGAAAGATTGCATTCATATATAATCAAAATAGGATTTCAAAGAACTAGTGATGACAACAATGTGTATCTAAAATGTGATAGTAGTAACAAAGTTTTAATATTTGAGATATTTGTTGATGACATTATCTTTGGAGGCAGTGAAACATTGTGTAGATATTTTGGTGAGGAGATGAGGAAGGAGTTTGAAATGTCTATGATTGGAGAGATTAAGTTCTTTCTTGGACTTCAAATTCAATATGTAAAGGATGGGATCTATATTACACAAGAAAATTATATTAAGGAGATCCTAAAGACCTTTGGTATGGATGACTCAAAACTGGTTGGAACATCGATGGTTAGTGGCTGCAAGTTATCTAAAGAGGATGGGTCACAAGAAGTCAATGAGACATTCTACCGATCCATGATTGGTATGTTGCAATATGTAGTGCACAAGATATCTGATATTTCTCATGCAGTAGGAATTGTTGCAAGGTTTTCTTTCGATCTGAAGGAAACACATATGTCTACTGTTAAAAGAATTTCTAGGTATTTGAAAGACACTAAATATTTCAGCCTACTATACAATAAAGGAGGAGAATTTGACTTGAAAGTCTATACTAATGTTGATTGGGCGAGAAACATTGATGACAGAAAGAGTGCAAGAAAATGAGATTTATTTATAGGAGAAAGACTAGCTACATGGCTAAGAAAGAAACAAAGTTGTATATCACAATATACTACCGAGTTGCTGCAGCTATGAATTGTGCAAATATTATATGGATCAAACAACTATTAGAAGGTATGCAAGAAGAGATCACCAATCCAGTCACTATCTATTGTGATAATACAAGTGCTATAAACATATCAAAGAATCTGGTAATGCACTCAAAGAGAAAGTACATATCTATCAAGTATCACTACTTGAGAGAGAAAGTACAACACAAGCTTGTAATGTTGGAATATATGAATTCAAAAGAATAGTTTGCTAACATATTCACCAAGCCACTACCAAAGGATGATTTTGAGTATCTCAGAGGTAAATTAGGGGTCCTACCCCTACCCAACATTTATTAAATGCAATAGGCATTTTGCATCAATTCTAGGACACATTAGAATATCTAAATTTTGAGTTGATGCTGAGTGATCATAGTTTAGGTGATGCTTCAAGTTGTGAAAGGGATTATGTATGGAAAGAAAAATCAATACATGCAAGGTATGATTCACTACCTGAACAAGATTTTGGGAGTGTGGATCTTTGGAATTGTTGTCAAAGAGGGAGAAGTGTGTAATTGATGACTCCACAAGGGAGAAGTGAGCACAAGAGAGAAGTAAGTGATGAATACAAGTAAAGGAGACTACATGTAAGAGGGAGAATGTAGTAGAAGAAAAAAAGGAAGAACAAGCTAAGAGGGAGAATAGATAGTACAGAGAGATCATAGTATACCATCATCAATTGATAGTGTTTCCATCAATTCCAAAGAGGGAGATTGTTAACCAACTGATGGTAATGGTGATGAAGACCGAGTTCAGAAGAATACAAGTAAGTACAATAGTTAGATCAGTTGTTAGTTTTTTAATGATGTTAAGAAATTGATTTATGGTTTATATTAAGTTGCCATAGCAATCAGAGAGGAACTTAATTGGGTGGATAATAAAGATTAGCCAATGATAATGAACTATCAGTATAATTTTTTTTACTTAACATTTGGTTTAATACCCCTCTAACCCTATTACAATTTTTGTGCTTTTGAACAGAGTAAGATCTTTTGATGTTTTCTTATAGCTTAATACTTGTTTAATCTATTCCTATAGCTGGTTTATAATGGGTTCATGAGCTTGTACCCAAGGATTCTAATATCAGACATATTGTCTAAAGGTATCATTTGTGTATGCGTTTATCTCCATGTATGTATTGAGGACCTTCAATACCTTTCAGAATATAGTTAGGATATTATATGATATGTACTTGATGGATATATGTATATTCTTCTATTGAGATTACTTTTGATGAAACTTGTATCTCACTTAATGATTTAGGATATTTCTCATGATTATGTTGATTTATTATTAGTATCGATTATAGACTAACCCAATGCTCAAGATTCTAACCCACATTATGATAATGCTACATTCTTTGTGTGTGTGTGTGTGTGTGTGTGTGTGTGTGTGTATACATGATGTGTTTTCATGATTTGGGACAAATTTGTAGTTACTCATATGGATGAGGTCCACATGATGTATCGATCTTGATCATCTATCTACATAGTCTTCTTTTATATGTATATCAATGCACATGTATTTTTTCTCTATGATGCAGGCTTGCAAGTACTAGGCATCGACTTCACCTAGCTTCACAGGTCTGAGTGTGTCCCAAAATCCTCAATCATTGTTGTTACAGAGATAGTACCAAGTTCTCACAAGATTGAGCCTACCTTTGATCCTTTTCTCGTGGGTTGGGTATTCTTGTAATTGTCCCATGTTGTTGGATGGAGCCAGTTATGTTAGTTATGATTGTTTTAAGATTTATATGCCAGAACTTTATGAGTATTGGTTTGGGTGATTAGTAGTAATTGTATTCTTGATGGAGGGCATTATCTCTTATTAAAGGTTTGTTTTAATATTAGTAAATTCTATGGAATTAAAATGCCTTATATTGAGTGTTATAAAGTGTATTCATAATTTATGTTCTATAATAATAATGTTTATATGGGTATATGTACACATAGGCATATGGGTGCGCGCACACACACACACACACACACACACACACACACACATATTAGTGAAATAATTAAATAAGTATGTGTATTTATAATTAAATTAAACAATGTTGCTATAAAGAGCCACAAGGTAATTATTAATTACATCTTAAGGGTCTTAGTAACTAGAATATAATCTAGTGGTGGTAAATATATTTACTAGGGTAAGAGTAAATTACATAAACCTTCCTTAAAATAAATTAAATAAGTATGGTAATGAATACAAAAGCATTCCCATGAACAACGTATATCTTGGGATAAATTTATATTTAAAACTAATACGATTCTAAACTATTAACCAACCTTTGGTTATGGATGGTTGCATCAGTTGGAGTTTTCCCGTACAACCACTCTTGTAGCATATTTATGAGAGGAACTTCTGTAGAGAGGGGAGGTGGCAGGAAATAGAAGGAAAATAATAGGAAACTTCTGAGAGATACACTATTGTGATATACAATAGAAATCATTATTTTAGTCTAGCAAAAGCAAGGTGGAGGCTTTGGGGAATATATAGAAGAGAACTCTGTGCTGGTAGAGTCTGAGGGAGTTTGGAAAGTGGCTGGAGTTATCTAAGAACTTCTTCCTCAAAGGTTTCTCCGCAGGATCCCAGGTAGGATCTATCCTGAAAGGATATACTTCACATGTGTTTTCCATGTTATGCGTGTGTGTATATTATTATTTATTCTTAATTTTCTAGATCATATTAAACTTCTGGAAAGTGTATTCTTATGTTGTTCTTTATTATATATCAGATTATTTTAGATGGGAAATAATTCTTGAAAGGTGGTGGATGTTTATGCTATATGAATTATTCTCTCTATATGAACTCTTATCATGCTTTATGCTATTTGGGAGTCTGGTATTTCCTATTGGTTTTTGGTTTTGATGTACCTTAGGGTGCTAAGAAGCCACTAGGAACCTTCAAGCATGAGTAGGAAATACTCTCTAGTTAAAACTTTATGTTTTATGTTTATGTTTTTGTATACCTTATTTCATACTTTGGTAAATGGTATAGGTTTATTTTGAGGGAAAGATTGTTGTGAGGGGTGTTTTGGAAGGGAAACATGGAGATCTAAATTGGGTCTTTCTCTGATTATTTTTCCCAAGCATCTATCATGCCCAGTTTTTCCTACAAATTCAATCTGCAACCCACTATCCTTGCTAAACACAGTATTCTCCCAGCTGCACAGATCTGGGCCCCAACTACGTAGGTCACATGACCAACTATGTAGAAGGTAGGTACAAGTGCACAAGACCCTCCCCAACTACATAGGTTCAAGCCCCAACAGTGCAGGAAGGGTGCAAACTACACATGACATCCATTAGGGTCTATTATAGGGTTTTTTGAGGTTTAGGGTTTCCGTACTAAGCCAAGGATGATGTAATTTGATGTTTGACTTGTTGTTTCACTGATTTCTCTATTAGTAGTATATCTGGTGCATTTTGATGCATAGGAGGTAGGTCAGTTTGGTGGTCTCAGTCTGATTTCAACCTTAGGGAAAAATATAAAATGTAACATTTAAGTATAAGATACATACTCTTGATTCATTATACTTTAAGTTACATTTTATGTAATACCTTCCAAGATGTTTGAGAGTGGTTTTAGCCTCCTAGGAGTTCAAATAAAGAGTCTAGATTTTGAAGGTTTTAAGAAATTTTAGACTTAGCCAATTTCAGGAATCAGGATGTTTTCTGTGACATGATCTTGTTATGATGTTTTATGGTTTGAGTTGGTACCAAAAGGCACTAGTTATATGATTTTGTATAATATTTGTTTTTTGGTACATTTTGATGTCTTCTTGTGTTATTTACCATCTTGAATGTCAGATTAGGGTTTAAGAATGTCTGGTGGACTAGGGACAATCAATGATCTCCTAAAACCAATCCAATTATGTTAGGGTGTTATGATTTATGTTGGGATGATGTACTTGATTTTATTATGTTGTTGAGAATCTCATTTTGATTCATTTGATGCAATGTGGATGTGTTTTATCCATTTGTGTACCTAATTGTGGTTTAGGGTTGTCCAGAGGATTCATGACAACTCGTGCTTTCCTAAACTCAATTGTTTGATGTTGTGACATTGTTATGTCTTCCTATATATAATTATGAAGATCTCTTATGTTCTTTTGATACTTTTTTGGGTAGGGATCCTAAGGACACTAGGTGAGTAGCTCTTAGTGAGGGGTCAGGGCCCTAAGTGGCTAGTACTAGGGTAACCCACTGATGAGTTATGTAATCAAGTGATAACCTAAATAAATTAACTAGGAATGGGGTGAAATACACACTAATCAAGATTAATTTGTGCCTCTCCCATGCCGCTAGTGCTAGTACAGACTAGGGATGGGAGTGGGAGAAGGTGCCTTTGTGATGGCACGATCGAACAACCTTTTCCTCATGAAAGGCGTTTGGTTCCACATGTGCCTACTTGGGGGCCAGGGCCAAGAGTGGCTAGTACCAGGGTAACCCAAGGGGTGAGGGCTATGTGATGAAACTTAACTAGCGTGTAGCTTAGATTTCCTACCAATGTTGATTATGTCCTTTTTGGTCCTTGTCATCTTCATGTTTTTTCAATTGTGTTATGTTTTGGGATTGGTTATAATCACCTTAGGAATAACCTAGCTGTTACCTTCTTGCATGGACCTTGGTCTCTATCTCCTAGCATAGGGGAGTGGACTCTTTTTGGATCCACGTGGTTGGGTGTTAATATTTATTATATCAAGGTACTGTTCATGGTCATATGGACGTTCCTGGCTCCTGTTCCTTCCAGATTTTTAGTTTGAAGACTTCTTATTGTACTTGTAAAGATGTACTTATGCATGTGCATTCTTGTAATAATAAGCTCTTGTAAGGAATTAATTGGATCTGATGATATGATGTATATCAATGTAAATCAAAGCAATGTATAAGGGAATGGGTAGATCTAGGTAAAAGGAAAGGGGAAATATTGTATGTTATCAATATGAAAATATAATTGCTTTGGGTATTTATTCATGTATCTTTTATTACTTTTTTATATCCAAGAAATGATCTTAGACTTAGTATGAAATAATGTATTTATGAATGAATGCAATATCTCTCGACATAAGGTTGTCTAAAATTATTATGAAATGATGAATCAATGAAATAAGATAGCTATAGAATTCAATATTGGATTATGTTTACTATGTACCTTAATTTTGTATGTTTTAATAAAGTATATAGGGTATTGCTTACCTAATGAATGTGTTATCTCTCACCTGAATGCTTAATGAATAGTGTAAATAATGACATATGTTTAAGTAGAGGATAACTCATTTAGATGTATATATGTTAGGAATGATAGTAGGATTATCCTTGGAACTTAATGTTAAAAATAAAGGAATGAATTGGTAAACTTATATTAATCAATCAATGCCCTAATGGGTAAATGAATAGATTAGATTATGTTTCTTGAATAGTAGCATTAGGGAACCTGAGAGGACTTATATTAGTAGTTGTAACATTTCTTTAATTGAAAAAAAATGTTCACATCTCTTAGTAGTTAGTTGGCTTGTCCTCTTGGGTTCCCTGGAAGGGCATGACATTTGATGTTGTTAAGTCGGTAAAGTAGAAAGGTCAAGTCAGTAAAGGAAACAACCTAGTTACTCAGCAGTGAAGTGTTAGCTGGTCGATCAAAGAAAAGACAGTCACCGAGTGAATTTGACAACTAAGCAAGGTTAGTTACCAAGAAAGGTTGGTAACTGAGCAAAGTTAGACACTGAGTAAATATATTCATCAAAGTCACTGAACACTAAACAAAGCATGAACAAAGATTGGATTCAAGGATCAAAACAAATTTATTGTGAAGGCGCAGAGATCAAGAAGATGCTAAGGACAAAGGAAAAGTTTGTTACAATATTTACGGTCTTGAAAAGTCAAGTTCAAAATCAGTGATGTAGATTAAGAGACAAAAGAAAGTTGTGAGTTCCAATAAAAAGTGCAAGTCATGAGGCAAGGTTAACTGCCTGGCCGAGTTGCAAATACATTGTATTAATTCATTTGAGATGATTGAATGACTGAGCGCAATTGAAGGAAAACCTAATCAATAGGATTAAGAGGAAAAACAAAGGCCTATGTATTTAAGAGTTTGTATGTTTATACAGATTTGCTAGAAAAGTAAATTAGTCGAAGAGCTACCGAGCAGAGTAGTGAAAGAGTTGGATAAATAGTCTAAAGGATAGACTAATGAGTTGTTGGTGATAGTACGTTTTAGATAGCGAACAAAGGATCTAATCAAGAAAAGTATAGTTGGAGAATCACAGGTCAAATTTGTACACTTTTTCTTACCAACATTTGTAATAGAAAATCTCTTAACCGAGTGGACCTAACAAGTCCTTTTGTAAATCCTTGAGAAAGTTAACATTCTAGGATGAATGTTTAAGGCCCTCTAACTATACCACTCCTAAAAGGGTGAAGATCTTAAGAGGTCTAAGGTAAATCCCCTAATAGGGTCATATCTAACACATGTGCATTGTAATCTATAACTAGATTGGCTCTTAACTGAGCATAGTTCAAAAGAGTTTTTATTTTTGTGGGTGACAATTCCCATGGAGGTTTTTCCCAAATTGGGTATCCTTGTTAAAACTGGTGTTATATGTGATGCTTGATAACTATGAATGATATTTGGTTATGTTATATGCATTTTATCAATTTGTGAAGTGTTTACAAGTTTCAGTTGCTGCTATTATTTGAATCACTGAGTTGAATCAAAGATTTAGATTTAAAGTATTAAGGTTCAATATTTTCTGATTCACTCCCCCTCTCAGTAAACCATCTTTAGTAGGGTAAGACAACACACTATTCATATGAAAATTCCACGTCCTCCTTCAATTATTTCTCCAATACAAACAAGAAAACCATCAACTCTTCAAAATGATGATTGGGGAACTTTAGACTTCACACCAACCTTCCATAGTAAAAACAAAATCCTTGAATTTGAGAACCAAACACATTATTAAGACACATGTATGGATATTTATTTGATCTCTTTAAATTTTAGACCAACTCCACCTAAAAGAGACTTGTATCTTGATTATGAACATGATATAGGATGTGTGCAATAAAGAAATGAAACCCATGATAAGTCTACATCACATATTTCCAATGAAAATATTATTTTCCAACCTTCTTGTTTGTGCAATCAATCTATACATTCTTCTCCTAATTTCTCGTCACAACAAGATAATATTTTGTTTGATATTTTCAATGGAAACTTAATTAATCTTCATTTGAAAAACAAATGTAAAAATAGAAAACACAAACAAGAAAATTATTCCATTTGTATGTCTCTTCCCACTTGCAAATATCCTTTCACGATTATCTATTCCTTGGATAACGAGAGTTTTCAATCCTTGCTAAGGTTTTGGCATAAATTGTTGTTTTGAGGATATCTCCTTGTGGTTGGAAGTAGGTATCCTTGTTCTCTTTTATTTATGATTCCAACATTTTTGGATGTAGCCATCATAAGGAGGGGGCATATATATAAGATCCTTTGTATATTATCCATTTTT
Organism: Thuja plicata; assembly: GCA_018584345.1. Taxonomy (NCBI): domain Eukaryota; kingdom Viridiplantae; phylum Streptophyta; class Pinopsida; order Cupressales; family Cupressaceae; genus Thuja; species Thuja plicata. The sequence continues at coordinate 2,424,928 of MU226188.1, forward strand.
TTATTAATCCCTAAGGAGACAATGTTTTCCTTACGAATGATCATCTTTTTGGATCCTTAAGGAGATAATGTTTTCCTTAGGACTGATCTTTTTTATTGATCCCTAAGGAGAAAATGATTTCCTTAGGACTGGTCATCTTTTTGGATCCCTAAGAAGATAATGATTTCCTTAGGAATGATATTTTTTATTGATCCCTATGGAGACAATAATTTCCATAGGATTGATCCCATTAGCAACCCCTAACCACACAAATTTTCAGTCTGTCCCTGAGCGCAAATTTTTGTAAGCCGCCCTTGTAGAAAATTTTTTAAGGTAGAATCAACAAGGATAATTCATCTTTCTATACCATCAATTCTCCTTCCCTCTTTTTTTGGGATTAGTGGAACTATCATAACATAAATTTCTATCCTTTCCTTCTCCTCCTCTTCTTCACCCATGAATCACCTAGCATAACATAGCTTGTTACATTGTTGGATTCATTGTCTCTCTCTTCTTTCCATGCTCTCATATTTATTCTAGTGGGATAGATCACAGAGTATTATTTAATCCTTTGTGTATTCTCTTTCCCTTTCCATGTGGTCATTTGTTCTCTTGCAATAGCTTTTCAAGCATGATACTAGCGGTTGAGACATTTTCATCAAGGTCTCTTCAATTAGTTGACTTGTAATATTAGTAAGATTTAGGCTTTTGTTTTGTTTTATATGTCCTTCCATATGGATGTACCAACTAAGATCATTTTTGGGGGGGCTAGTGACCTTAAACTTATTGATATCTTATCTCTTTGCATTTCTCCCATGATCATCTCTCTCTCATTTCTTATTTCTTTCTCTTCGCTCTTATTTCCTTTACTGTGAGAATGAGGTTGTCTCATATTCCCAATAAAGTGGGGGCTAAATGTATTATCCTAGATATAATAGGACCTCATGTTGCACTTAATGGACACCTAAATTTGAATATGGGTCCTTTCTCACTTAAATCTTGTTTAAAATCAAATTTAACCCTTATTTATGAGTGAACTCCTCTATTTTTCCTCCAATACCATAATTCATTTCATCACATGGGCCCTATATCACCATTTGTGGGCTTTTTGTTCTCTCCTGACCTCAGATCTACATCCTCTCATTACGTAGGACCCATGGTCATGATTTGGGCCTTGATTAGGTGGAACATAATGTTTCAAATGTTATATTCCCTAACATTTGTGGCCAAATTCAAATTGGGTCCCTATATTGGTGTTTTAACTGAGGATTTTGATATATGGTCGACCTAGTTGATTTTTAACCCCCAAAATGTTGTGAGAGGTATAAAAACCCTATCTCTCCTCATTTTGGTATCCATTATCAATTGAAAGCTATTCATGATCAATTTAAAGAAATCAAGCATTTAAGCTATCAAGTGCAAGGAAGAAAATCAAGTTCAAGAGACACCAATTCCAAGAATCTATCATTATTCTCAAGCATTTAGGGTGTTCCTCTCCATAGATCTAGCTTCTTTCCAAAGTGGACACTAAGAAAAGGATTGTTCCAAGGAAGGAGATACCCATTCATCCAAATCTATTCAAGTCTTCTCTCTCTCCTCCTGAATCATCATTCTGGTAAATTACAACATCCATTTCATAAGATTTTATCTTTCATGATTTCATTTTGTTTTTTTGTATTAAGCCAAAGCTATTGCATCAACATACTTGATCACATACAAAAAATAATTTTTTTTTCCAAGGTATGATATACTTGATTTATTATATCTAGCCTCTGCTACATGACAACACACTTTCATTTCATGGGTTTGACTGAGGAAAACCCCTCTATCCAACCTTCTTCACTATTTTTCTGTGTGCAAAAACATGTTACAATGATGTTAGAGAAATATACAAAGATCAGAGATAGTCAGAGAATCCCTAGAAGTTTGAGAGAAGAGGTGAAGTTTTAGTTAACTGAAGAGAAACCAGTAAACTCCACTTCTTCAACTTGGAGAGAAGAGAGGATGTTTAGTTAATTGAAAAGCAACCAGTAAACTCCACCTCTTCAACTTTGAGAGAAGAGGGGATGTTTAGTTACCTAAAAATTTGATCATGAGTTACCTTTTTGAACTAGAGAAAGGATTTATTTGAATATTTAATTGATTTTTGAAATTAAAGTATTCAAACATGAGATAATTGAATTCCTTTTTATTTAGAATAAAAATTATTGAGTGAAATGAAATTAATTTACTTAGAATAATAAATTAATAATTTTAAATATTTAAATTTAAACTTTAGGAAATTTAATTTAATTAATTAATTAGGATTAATTAATTAAGGTTGATTAATATAGTAAAATTAATTATTTAATTAATTTTGAGGATATGATTAAATGATTTTGGGAATAAATTTAGAAGAAATATATGATTAATTAATGATTTAAAAAACATTAATTAATAGATGAAAATTAGCATTTTATTGTAAGGTCACAAGTATGTCCATTTTAGACTGCCTACATTTTCTACTCTTTGATGCATTGTGGTTTGTCGCATTGTGTCAAAGAATCTTTAGATTTGATCCTGCCCCAGTGATAGCAGGTGGAATATATGCCCCCTCAACAAATTAAGCATAAAAATGCATTAGATGAGCATTAATTTGTTGGTAATGTTGAATCAGTAAATGATGATGATGAATGCATTCTTATATTAGCTATGATGTTATTGATGATGGATGTATTAATTATATGCTCTGTCATGTATGATGTATGCACATGTTTTATTTTTATTTCTTTATGCAATAAATGAATGCAAACCTAAAATGTACCATGTGTCTGAGTAAATGCATGTGTTAGTTAGAAGAAAGTTAGTGATAGATTGGTTGTGACAGGAAGGGACCGAATGAAAGACAGAGTGATGAAACCAAGCCGCTGCCATATGTTCTAATTTATTTCATCATTGCACCTTATTATGAAAAGGAAGAGACTCAAATGCACTTAGATATTGATCATCTAGATACCGCTATGATCTCTGATAACCAGAAGTAGATAACTGAAAAGAAAGAGAACCAAATGCATCTAGATATTAACCATCTAGATACCATTATGATCTATGATGAAAATGAGAACCAAATGCACCTAGATATTGACCATCTAGATACCACTATGATTTTTGATAACAACATGAAAAAAAAAGATAAGGATTTTTCAATTCTTTTCCAGGGGTTAGCTCAGATCATAGAACTACATGGCTGCCAGATATGTGACAGCTCCTACCACATTTATCCTAAATAATCATTGCCCTAGAATTGAATTGAAACACTCCACAAACATAAATCAAAGAAAAAAATATCATGATCCATCATTGCTACTCTCATCACTCAGTGGTATCCCTGAGTAGCATAAGAACATAATCACGAAAGATAAATTAACAACTGACTGACATGATTGACCTAGTCAATAGTTTACCATTCCTTGATTTGCTTGATTTTGATGCTTGATTGTGTCAAGTTTTAGGAATGGATGACTCATATAAGAATGATCTGTTTGGTTTTGAGTATATCTGTCAATGTATAAGACAATTGATAGTTTGATTGATGATTGAATGAATCTTGATTTAATTAAATATTGGATTTCTGATAAAGCTAAGTCATATGAGTCCATTGTCGATTTGTGAAGCTCACCATTTTGAAATTTTATTGATTGTTTGATCACCATTCACTTTTTGATATCAAAGATGATTTATTGCTAAGATTTTGCAATATTCAATTTTTTTATGATGATTGATTTTTTCAAGACATTTTGTTCTTTTTATGATTTTTGATGACTTTTTAGATTTTTTCAAGACTTTTTAGAATTGTCCCCTAGTTTGGTGAACCAGTACAAACCATGGATAAGCGTGATGCTTCAATGGGGATTGCGCTTATCAGAATAAGCTTAGGTACTCAATCTTGCATGAGGGGAGCACAAGCTTTAATCTTTTGGAGTTCATTGATGGCGAAGCAAGGCCTTAATACTTGGCACCTGTTTACCAAGTTTTTACCAAGGTACCTTCCCAATAGTGCATGTTTGCTAGGTTTTCACTGAGAGAGCGATTGTGTTTCTCTTTACTTTTCTCTCTTTTTTTGAATTTTTTTGTTGTCGCCAAGCCGCCTTTTTTCCAAGTTTTCACCAAGGCAACTTTTTATATTTTTTGATTTATTTGTATTTTCCAAATTTTAGATATGTTCCCTTGACCTTGAGACCTTAGGCGTAGAGCCTTTTGAGGTACATTCTGTTGATATGACTAGGGAGCTAATCTCCTTATTGAGTTTCCAGTTGATATGCCCCACTGTTGCATGATGTGATGATGACGCTAGGGTCCTAACCAATTAGGCTCAAACTTGCCTGGTTTAACCCTTTATGCTTGGTTCTTTTGATTCTCCATGAGGATGAGATCTCCTACCTCAAAGGTTCATGGTCTAACCTTCTTGTGATAGTTTCTTCTAAGGAAATTCTGATATCCTTGTAAGTGATTTAGTATATTATATCGTGTCTCATCCAACAGTTCCAGTTCATTGAGTCTAGCTACTCTGTAGTCTTCATCTAAAATGATGTTCTTTAGTGAGATTCTAATGGATGAGATTTCAAATTCAAGGGGTAGGACCACCTCTGATCCATATACTAGTGAGAATGGAGTTTCTCTAGTAAGGGTTCTCACACTAGTTTTGTATGCCCATTGTGTAGGACTGAGCTGCAAATGCCAGTCTCGCCCAGATTCATTGACTGTTTTCTTTAATATCTCCAAGATAGTTTTGTTAGTGGCTTTAGCTTGACCATTCCCTTGGGGATAGTAGAAAAAAGAGAAACCTTGCTTTATCTATAACTTCTCACAAAGATATTCAATATCTTGATTTTGAAAAGGTGTATTGTGATCTGTGAGTAGGGTTTGAGGGATTCCATATCGACATATGATGTTGTTTAGTATGAACATGGAGATTTGCATACCAGAATGTTTGTGAGAGGAATTGCTTCCACCCATTTGGTAAAGTACTTTGTTTCTAGAGTGATGTACTTGTGACCATATGTTGGTGTAATCTTTCCCACTAAGTCAAATCCCCATTTTGAAAAACACCATAGTGAAGTGATGGTGTTGAGTTCTTGAGCTGGTGCATAGATAAGATCTCCATGAATCTGAAATTGTCAGTGCCTTTGCACATATTTGTTAGCATCTATCTCTACTATGGGCCAGTAGTATCACATTCTAATGACCTTATTTTCCAAACTATTTCCACCTGTGTTGGCCCCAAAAATTCCCTCATGTACCTCATAAGGGACTCTCTGGGATTTCATGGAAGTGAGACATCATAAAAAAATTCCATCTAGACTTATTCTATATAGAGTATTATGGAGAAGGGTGTACCTAGAGGCTTGTTAGATGAGAGACTTATTTTGGTTTCTAGATAGGTTGGGTGGTAGGGTATTGTTTTGTACTTAATTATATACGTCATGGTACTAGGGGACTCAAGACCAACAAGGATGCACACTCACTCTTTTATCAAATATTTATGTGCATGTATCATTATTTGTTCTACTAGAAATTATAATCTGGTTGCATTACCCGACATGTCGATCAAGGATGCTATAGTAGCCATCACATCTGCTGCTTTGTTTTGAACCCTTGGAACCTTCTCAAATGCAATGAAATGAAAATAATATTGCAACTTGTCCATCAACTCTCTATATGGGATCAATTATTTTTATTTTTCATGTAGTCATTGTTGACTTGACTGATGACTAATTGGGAATCACCATAGACTCTTAGGTTCTTTATCCTCCATTGTATAGTTGTCTTTAATTTGATGACGAGAGATTCATACTCAGCTATGTTGTTCATGCATGGAAAGTTGAGTTGGAAAGACCTAGGAATTGTATCATTATGTAGAGTAATAAGTACTATCCCTACTCATGTACCATGTTCATATATGACCCATCAAAGAATAATTGCCAAACCTCTACTATCGGTTGTACTGTGAGAATCGATTCATCTAGAAAGTTGGACACTATAGGATGATGATCTTGTATTGGTGCCTGTTCTGGTTGATCTACAATTACCTGCCCTTTGATATCCTTTTAATCTATGTAGTCTATGCCAACTTCACTTAAGATCATGACCCATTTTGAGAGTCATCTTGTTAGTGCTACTTTACTCAACAAGTACTTCAATGGATCTATGTGTGCTATGAGATTTGTTTGATAAATCAACATGTAATGTATTAAATCATAGCCTACCAATGTTCTACTAAGGTAGTAAATAGCTCTTTCCTTTCCCTGGTCATCGTATTGTGAAAAAAGAACACCTAGTGTTGACTTCATTACTAAGATATATAAGAGGAGTGGCCTTCCTTGAATGGGTGGAACCAATATAGGGGACTTCAATAAATAATCTTTGAAGGTTTGAAACACTTTATCACATTATTCTATCCATATAAAGATCACTTCTTTATGCAGTAGGTGCTAGAATGGGTGACATTTGTCTACTAGTTGGGCGATGAATCACCTGATAGACCCCATAGTGATGACATGTCGAGGATGAGCATAACCTTTTCTGGGTCCACTTCAATTCCTCTATGTGATACAATGAATCCAAGGATCTTTCCAGTAGTAACTCTAAATGCACACTTATTTGGATTGAGTCTAACCATGTACTCCTGCAATCGATCAAATATCAGACCCAAAACTTGTAGGTGAGTTTCCCTGAGCATTGATTTGGATAGCATGCCATCGACATAGTCTTCCATTATTTTATGAAGTAGATCATGAAATATCATGGTCATTTACCTTTGATAAGTTTTACCTACACTTTTTAGTCCAAATGGAATCACGTTTAAGCAGTAAATTACCCAGGCGCATGTGAATGATGTCTTATATCAGTCTTTAGGCACAATATTGATTTGGTTATATCTAGAGAACCAATCGATGAGTGACAACATTTGGTGCCCTGTTGTTAGGTCAACTATCATGTCAATGTTTGGTAGGGGAAAATCATCCTTGGGACAAGCCTTGTTCAAATATTTGAAATCTCTACATATAGAGATATAACCATTGTGTTTGGTTACTGGCACTAGATTATATATCCAATCTGCATATGGAATTGGTCTTATGAATCATGTATCTAGGATTTTCTTCAATTCTTCTTTGATAAGTAAAGCGCTATGCAAATGCATCTTTCTCAATCTTTGTTTAACATTTTTGCATTTGGTAACAATGGTAAATGATGTAGCACTAGCTACGGATCTAAACCTAACATTTCTATGTAAGACCATGAAAATTTGATTTTTCTTTCCTTGAAGAAACTAATGAACCATTCTCTTTCCTCTAGTGTAAGAGATTTAGCCAAATAGATATGTTTAGGGTTCTTTTCATCCCCTATATTGACTTCCTTTGTTTCTTCTACTAGTAGCACTGAATTTTCTTCTTTTAAGGGGAGGAGTTCCATCTTTCCATCCTCTAGCACCTTAGAGAGGTTTCCACTAGAAGATACGTCCGTTATTTTTTTTCTCTTTTTTATGGTCAAAAAGTGCCTTTCGATTTTCACTTACTAATTGTTCTTTTTTGCTTTTGATTTTCTTTTGTGACTAGAAAGAGGAGCCTCCTCCCCAAAGTATGCCGATCTATCTTGGTTAAAGGAGTAGCACACTCTTTTGTCTTCTAATGGTATGCCTTGCCAAAGCCCCATGAAGTCTGTGATGGCTTCATCATTCTCGAAAAGATATATGTCAAGTTGTCCTTTTTGGTCCCATTTTATCAGTTCAGGGTAGACTAGAAAAAGGTCTGCATGGGGGGTGACTCTGTTTGCATCAATGAAACCGCGGTGATAGTTCTGACTTACTGGGAATGGAACATGGATGCACCACCTAAGGAATTGACATCGATATGTTTATCGATACAAGTTTGTGTATACACCCTAAAATGACCGCCTAGACTATGGGCCCCCATTTATCAATTTATCAAATTCCTGAATCAAAGCTTTGCAACATTTTCAATTCAAATCAATTTCCTTGATCAAATTGTAATTAATTCAATTATTTCATTATTTCCTAAGGTTTGATCGTTTCATCTAAAAGAAAACAATTCCTTTTTATTAAATAAAATAATCTTATTTAATTAAAATTCCTTTTTAATTAAATAATCTTATCTTATTTAATTAAAATATCTCTTAATTAAATAATATTATCTCATTTAATT
>MU226188.1:2461579-2516647 GCA_018584345.1 Thuja plicata
ATTGGTGAAGGTGCTAGTAAGTATATACATGTCTTTTTAAGTATGTTATGCTTTTGGAAGAGAATTTGAATGAACAATGTTCTAAAAATGATGTTTAATACATGTATAATCTTTAAGTATTCATATTATTTTTCTTTCCCCATGACATATAATATATTTACGATTTCTCTTATTAATCATCATGAACAGAAGTTATATTATTGTTAGTATGTTTACTTATATTATATACCATTTATTGTAAAAAAAAGTATATATTTCATTAATGGTACGTTATTTATCATTATTATTATTGAATCAAGGCACAATTTTTATTGAAAAGGAAGTTAATATATATATTTTCAAAATATGTTATGTTTTGTGAATATAAGAAGGAATTTGAATAAATGATGTCGTTGTTTTAAAAGAGGCAATACTATACTATGTTAATATTGAAAATATTCATAATGTCATAAATAATCTATAATATTTGATTCTTATTCTTCTTCTATGATATTAGTATTTGTTTTTAATCTTGAACGAAAGTTATATTGACAATGCGCCTACTTAATATATAATTTTCATACCATTTGTTATTTAAAGAAAGACAAAGTTAAATGGTATGATTATTATTATTATTATTATTATTATTATTGTTATTATTATTACATCAAATCAAAGCTTTTTTTGAAATGATGAAAAGTAGCTAGCTCAAAGAAAGATTAACCAAAGTTATAATGCTTTGTGTAAATACAAATAAAAGATTATGTTATTGATTATGTTTATTTTAAAATGCTTTATGATTATTTGAAATTCTTATTTAGTTTAATAATTATAATTATACCCTAATTACTATTTTAACATTTAAAACATGACTATTATTGTTAATGCTTTAGGTAGCAAAAGGTGGCAAGAAAAGGATAGAGTCGGTGAAGACAGCGACATCACACCACGTCCATTGGCATCTGAAAAGGACAATATATCCCATGCCTCCCTTACACGCTGTTCATCAGGCATTATATCACATGCCACGTATCTAGCAGTCTGCAAGGATATGTAAAATGTTTTGGATGCTGCCTTTAATAGAAAGATGGAGTGGTAGATACAGACAATAGGGGTCAAACGCATATGGCATGGCCGATGTCTTTTAGCGTCAGCAATAGTCGACATTGCAAATACCATGGTCGATGTTCTAGAAAACTAGCCACCACCATCCTTTGTGGAAAAAGTATGGTCTATGTGTTCAAACACCAGCAGTGGGCGATACAAATAGCAGGGGCAAATGTAAATATAACTCCACGCCATGTATGCAATGAAAAACTCCATGCCAGCTGCCATCCTCATCAACAAAAGTGACAGAAGTCTGTCAAGCAGCCATCTAAAAATCAAAATGGTGATTAGGCACGCTGCAATAGAGGATATATTCATCGATATATGCAGAGATATGTGGACAGAAGTGTAGATGGGAAAACACATCAAAATATGGATGGATTTCCTTTTATCAAGCAATTTTTTGTGGGGATATGGATTCAAGAGTAGCAAACAATGAAGAATGGTCTCTTGTTACAATGGTTGAACAGATTTTATGGTTGCTATCTATCGAAATAGATAATCTCATTGCAGAAAATGTACACCACATAATGCATCATAGATCCATCGACTCCAACACTCTACAGGGATTACCAATACAACTATGAAGATGTTTATATACAGATTTGTTTTGAAGTTGGGCAGATTTAGGTACAACCGAATCGGTTGATAGTTATAGTTAATGAAAAGTAGACATTTGTATCTTAAAACAATATAGTTGATAAATAGAATCGGTTGTGGATTAGTTTTGGTGAAAGGGTGTGATGATCCAGCATACCCTTTCAGATTTATATTTATATTCATTCTAAAATCTGCAAAATATGACAGAATAATGATTGAATATTGGAACAAGAGGTTATGATTGATATGTCAAAATGATGGATGTGATGAAATGAAAGATAGTTCGAATTCAAAATCAAATTGCAAAAGACCCAATTCACCATTTCTTGTCAAATAGAGATAAGTCGGTATTTTATTTATTGTGCAATAATTGTCTCGTTATTTCTTTACAATCAAGTCCTTCAGATAAACAAATTTGAAATTCTTTAAAGTGATAGTTTCAATTTGCGTATAATTCAATTTAAGTTTACATTCTGTATTTACAATTATTTCTTTCTCATTTTCGTATGGTTAAAACCTTATTGATTAAAATATTAATCAATTAGTCCATCATTTGAGGAATAGTATTAAATTGAAGTATTGTTTAAAATTTTAATTATATGTGCATTTCATAACGCCTTTAAGGTGATAAGATTTTTTTTCATAGCTATCTCTGAAGTTGAACATAAGGTTGAAATTATATCGACTCTGTTTGCCCATTATTGGAATAAAGCACTGGTCTTTCTCGTTATTTGAATTCGGTATTGGGTTTCACTGTTTCAAGTTTTTGAGTTACTCTTTTATTTCATCTAATTCAGTTTCATATTTCAATCATATCAACAAATATTAAAATACATTACATTTCATTAATGCATATGTTTTCAGTTTTGTGATCTTATTAACCCATTGAGAAGCAGGAGTTGAAGTTATCAGTTATATGTTGTAGAAAGTTGCTAAGTAGACTTTGAAGACAGGTTTTAAAGTGTAGGTCCACCAGCCTTGGTTCAATGGAATCAGAATTGTAGGAGGTTGTCGAAACCTCATTTGTTGGCAAATCGATCGTATTTATCTTCATTAAATAAATGAAATCTGTTAGGAGTCCAATATGTCGATTTGAGCACCAACATGAGGGAAATTGGTTAAAATAGGATTCATCGGGTTGGGTTCTAGCCTTTGACCTAGTATAAGGTCCTCCATAGGGTGTGAATGATATGGTGTTATCCAGGTTTTGAGCTAAAATGAGTGATATAAATAAAACAAAAAGGGATAACCTCTCGAGGAGAGTCTAAGTACTTATTTTGACAAGGGTAATTCTAGGAACAAAATTTTTCTTTTCTTGATCTTAGAGGTTGGTGATGTCAGATATTGATTCTAACTCTTTCCTTAGATGAGACAAAGTCATTGATAAAGATTAATGAAGCTAAGATAATGGGATCAAGATAATCTAATCTGAAATTTTGAACTATTAATGGTGAACAATATTCAAACTGTCAAAGAGGGATGATTCTATATGTTTTGAGATTCACATAGATTATTCATTATTTCTTGCGATGTGTACACTGACCTTTCAAACAAAATGGGGAATCTTTTCCAAGGTTTTAGACTAATAAAACTACAGAATGCTGACAGAGGAATCCAAATTTGCTAATAGAATATAATGCATAGGTTTATAGGCCAATTGTTGAAAAATTCCACTGATTGCATTAGATTGTAAGGTTGATTGCGATAAAATTCCAATGATTGCGGCAATAAAAGGCTTTACTATGGTAAAAAAATTTCAATTATGGAAAAATTCCATCAATTGCGGCAAATTGTGACAATCTTGAAAAATGATAGCAATTTGGGAATCTATCTGATAAAATGATATCTCTAGAACAGTGATGTGATTCTGGAATAGATTTTGGTTGACACCCTAGAATTCAAATACGTTTGACTCATTTTAATAGTGTGATATGTAGGTTTTGTGTTTTAAGAATTGATCACACAAGCAAGCACAATAGACCCTGTCTTTTAAAGATCCAAGAATAAAAAGTGTATGTTCTACAACTTTTGCAAGTTGCAATGTTTTCACATGGTCGAAACAGAGACATACAGAATAATCTAGGTCGATTGGCTTCAAGATGCAATATTACAGGTCCAATTCTTTGGATGTTCATCAGCTCACACAAAATAATCATGTTACTAGGACATGAAGATCCATGATGTAGGTTCCCATGTTTCTTCCTTTGCCAGATATTGTTGTCGTGATAATCAAGATCTCATCAACATAATATCCAAGAAAAAATATGTTGGGAACCTTGGGGGGAATTTTGCAACCCCTTGCACTATAATAAGACACTTGTTCAGAGGTAAAATAGGTAGGTCTCTAATTAAAGGGTTATAGTAAGGTTTGTGGAGTCTATTCAATCATTTTCTACGTGTGTAACTCATGTAAGAGCCTAGTCGACCATGCTGGCTACTTAGGGATACTTCACTTGATCTAGGATATTATCAACACACCTCACCTGAGCTTGGATAGATATTAAAAAAAGATTTGGCTTCTTTCTTGTTTATATACCAATCACAAGGATTACAGGTTAAAGGTCATCCTATAAGGAAGAAGCTCTTTCCCCATACATGCCTTTCTAAACAAGTATAAAGGTTGTTAATCTAATAGATTGTGAAAATGCGCCAAAGACTCAAGACACAAGGTTAATCAATTAAGAATCAAAATATCAAGTGTGAACTAAGCTAATCATCCATACATGCATGTGTGTTCAATTTTTAAGCCCAAACCAAAATGAAGATTTCTTGTTCAATTTTAGATGCACCAAAATTAAAGATTTTGTTACTTTGATTCAATTGTTAACCGCCACGTAAATTTTATGCACCAAATTGTAAAGGTGAGATTGTGATGTTTTGCACACACTTTTCTGTTTAAGCACCAAAAAGAGAAATGAATTGATTTTAGTTTACTTTGATAAAACTATTTCCACGCCACAAGCTGAAATCTTTAGTTAGTACCAAAAACCTTGCACTCAAAATGAATAGTATTAAGCAACACCCAGATTATTAAGACTATTAAGGAAAATTCTAACTTTGTATTTGGCTGCAAAATGCTTGAGAGAATTGAGATACCTCTTAAAATATTCTCTTTGATCTTTAGCTGCAATTGCCAATATTTCCCTTTATTGCATTTGATAATGAGTTCTTCTTTTTATGGTTGATCTTAGTGATCTAGAACCTGGGGTGCGTCCGATTATCCATATTTCTATATGTCATTTTCTCATTTTGCACAGAAAATGAGAGAGAAAATCAGATCTGATTAATAAAATAATGAAACAAAGCAATTGCAAAATTATTCCATCAGATGCAAAAATCTTTTGATAGATGCAAAATTCCCAAGCGATTGTGGTAAACTGTTGTCAATTACGAAATTATTCTGTTGATTGTGGCAATGTGCTAGCGAATGCAAAATTCCTTTGGCGATTGCAAAATTCCTCTGTCGATTGTGAAAAATATATGTCAATTACGGAAAACTACCTGAACAAGAGAATAAAAATTACACAAATGGATTGTGAAATTACAAAGATTGATTGCGGTAATAAACCAGTCGATTGCGGGAAATTTTTGTCAATTGCAGAAAACTGTTGTCAATTGCAAAATTACAATATTTATCATAAAAATAAAAAAATGAAACTACGATCATATGGCCGAGGGCAGGAAATTCTATTTTTTGTCTGCAAGTGATTATCAGGTTGTTCAATTCATGACACGTTCACCAAAATGTGTAGATCCAATCCTACTCACACTCAAATTAAGAAGAGGTTAGTAGCACCAATTTTCAATGGGGAAAGCAAACATAAATATTAAGACTGAATCTAAGGATAATAAAATAATGAGCAATCAAAGAGAAAAAAAATGAATGCAAATCACAAATACTTGAGGCTTCTATTTCTTCTCTCTACTCCTTCTGAGATGTTGGATGAATGGTGCTCAGTATTGGTATTGGTAGTGTCTATGACTTGGGAGTGTTGAGAAAATGATATTGATTGTTAGAACAACTGAGAGGGGGGCTGAATCAGTGGCCTTAAAAATAATTCCAAAAACTCAACCAAACATTTATATCTCAAATATAATATCCTTTATTCAATCAAGATGTATGACTTAAATAACTTTAACAAATATATACTGCTCGGTAAGATATACCATTTATCTTTTTCTAGAATTCACGGAGTAGCAGCAATTAAACTTAGTGTTTACCGACCAATCCATTTTGAGTAATGTGTAAAGTAAACTATCAATGCAATGAAATAAATACACATTTGACACATGGATTTTTAACGTGGAAACCTTGTTAAGGGAAAAACCACTTGGGACCGGTAACCCAAAATTTTCACTCTTCTGAAGTGAGCTCGGTGAAGAGCCAACCATGTAAAAGGTTACAAACACACTGTTAAGTGCAACCTTGTTAGAGGATTCAAAAATAATAGTTTTTGTTTTGACCTAGCACTCACTATTTTGTCAACAAGAAAACCTTTTGATACTCCTAAGTATCTCAAATGAATAAGGATGGTTAAATCCCACTCGGTTAAGATATTTTCTGAATCAATGATTAAACTGAAACAGTAAATGATCTATTCAATAATACAACTTTAAATTGTAGATTTTCAGATCTATTGTTAGTCCAATTATACCTCTTTGATAAATATTCTCTTTAGTTCCTTTTCTCCCTTCTTTATTCTTCTCGGTGAATGCTTTGTCCTCTATTGCTCAGTGTCTGCAGAATTCCTTGACTTTATTCTTCAACCGGTATGATCATATCTACATAAAGACTTCTATCTTCACTAGAATTATATCCAGCATTCCTCTTTTTCATAATGAATTACTCGTCTCTTTATATAGACATGATTTAGCCATTCAATATCCTTATTTTCATCGTAGATCACTTCTTGATCTGTAAAACTCAGCATTCTTTATTTAATCCATAAAGCTCTCCATTTTTATTCCGTAGATCTCTCCATGATAACTACACTTTAAATCTCTTCCATGCTTTATTTTAACTGATCGTTAGAAATAAAGCAATCAACCATTCAATCTAAATATAGCTCCTACCAGCTAAGTGTTTTTGTCATTCTTTATCTTCAGTTCTGATCAGTGATCAACTTTAGTTAGCTCAGTCATTGACTTTAGTTATGCTTGGTAACAACTTTAGTTAGCTCAGTGATCACTCCAGTTATGCTCGGTAAATAGATCTTGCTCGGTAACCACTTTCTCGGTTATTCCAGTGCTCAGTATACACTGTGAACTACTTGGTGACACTTTCTTGGTAACGCTTGCTTAGTTACTACTATTTGTCAGTGTGCACTGTCCATTGGTGTTTACTATCACTAGGTGTATATTGTCACTCGGTGTATACTATCTTTTATGTTTTACCAATAACATAAACTTTTTCCCTTCAACTCTTTTAAGTTTATGACAATATGTGTATGACCAATCAAAACATATCAAGTTGAGATCAATGAAAATAAAATACATTAACTAATTTAATGTCTTGTATTCACTTTTGCATCTCGGTGATCATCGACTTATAATCTTCAAACATTTAATCAGTTATAGTTCATCAATCTCTCCCTTTGGCATTGATGGAAACATACTATGAAATATTCAGTATAAGATATGTCATAACATACCAAACTTATTTCTCTATAACTAATTCAAATATGTAACTCTCGGTAAGCTCTTCTAGCTTAGATTTGATTCTTGTGTGCACTCCCTTTCTTCATTCCCTTTAATGGATAGGTGTAGCAATTCTGTCTTCTGAATCTGTCTCTTTTTTGTAGAATTTCTTCTCCCTTTTCTGGATAGATATCCAGTGTTAAATTTTCTCCAATTCTCTCCCTTAGATGGTGTTATGCCCTGCATACTCATCCCTACATTTTGTGTGCAAAATGTTAGGTTCCCCTTTTCTTTTATTTTTTTCTTTTGGCTCTTGCCTTGTTTTCTTTGCCTTCGCTTCTTTTGTTTCTTTCTCAGGGTTTTCTTTCCTGCGGTGTTGGTTTTGTTTTATGTTTTTGTCCTTCGTGCCTCTAGGACCCAGTCCCAGAGTTGGTGGTTTGCTTTCCAGAAGCCGAATTCTAGACTCTGGGATTCTTTGCCACAATATCTCCTTCTCGTAAGAAGACATTGTTGTTTGGAATCCCCAGGTCCGGAGTCCAGAGGTTAACTTGTTCCAAAGTTTGCGGAGAGAAGGTAACTTGATTTTCACCTCGGGTATAAATAAGATTTACCTATCCTTTTCACAGTTACTGTGATTAAAATAATTAGAGTTTTCAAAGCGATTCAAAGGTGATTTGAGTGTGAATTAAGTGCAAGTTCCTCCGAGCTTAGTGGGTAACAATGAATCGATCTTCAGTAGTTGTTCTTGGCATTGGAGGCAAAAGCTATTGCAGAGTGTTCTGGTGTTTCTTCCCTTCACCGTTCTTTGGATTCTAGGTTAGTGTATCTAGTTTGTTCCCCCATTTTTTCTTTTGTTTCATTTCTGCTTTGCTTTTGTTTCCATTTTTTCTTCGCGTCTTTGTCATCTAGTTTGCCACTTGATGGTGGGTTGGCTCTGCTAGAGGGTTGTCCACCCTCTATGCAGGTGTAAGATAATGTATATGTTTGTACATTTTTCTGGCTTTGTTTTAGGGTAGCTACTCTGCATTTTGTTTTGATGTATATTGGTGTACATGATGTATATTTTTTATAATTTTATGTATATATGCTTTGGCCTTCAGCCCTCCTAAACATTTTATGTATATTGTGTATTTGTGTGCTATGTATATCCCTCAAAGTTTGTGAGTTCTTCATGCTCTATCATGAATTTCAACCCGACGGGATAGAGCTCGACTAGACAAGGTCTCCACAATTTGAACTTGGCACCTCACTGGTTCAAACCATGGTGGCTTTCTCTCTCCTCTGTCTCGTCACATTAATGGTGGGATTAATTTCCCATGTATGGCATTTAAAATGCATCCAACTTGGCATTCAACTTTTCCCTGCGTCAGCCCACTTGTCCTAATCAATGCCATAGCTATCTTTACGCTGCCTGCCATTTTCCCACATGTCAGCGCACGTCAACCAGAATACGGCTTGTTGTCAGTCACTTTGGCAATGGCTAGTTTGTCTGGGCTCTAGACTCCCAACTAGATCTTGTCTCCTGCCCTTTTTCTTGTCACCGTGTCAACACATTCTGGAATGCTTAAGCCGTGATCATTTTTTAGAAACTCTGAAACTTTTGGATATATATACACTAGCGTTCATGTTGATGGGTGCAGGTCGGTAGAAAATATCCCAGAGTTTTCCTAGAGATTTCCATATCCTTGTATGCTCTGATGGTTTTTCGGTCTTGCAGGTTGTTGGTAAGCTTGTTCAAAATGTCTGATGACTTTCCACCTCCTGATAGCCTGGAATTACCAACTACTTCCACCCGGGTAGCCACAAAATTGAAGCTGGAAAGAATGTTGGCAAAGCTGCCATTAACCTTTAAGTATCCAATGGAGGGAGGCATTGCAGGGTCTAAAATAGACTCCAAGGTTCAATAAATAATAGATTCGGACCCTGGGAGTTGGGCCGACCTACAAGGTCTAATCTAGACCATTTATAGGTTGAAAGAACAAGGGGACAAAATATCAACTTACTTAGCTGCCTCTGGCATCATCAAGGCCACAAATTTTCCATGCATGGTGTAGTCCCCCAAACTTATTAGGCAGCTAACAGGAATATATAATCTGGCCACTCGTTCAGTATTGCTTCCAGATTCTCAGCCGCTGCAATATCCTACCACAATCATCACATTAGATGCTCCCACCTTTGCTTCTGAGTTGGGAATTCCATAATTCAAAGGGTCCATAGTAATCATCAGGGCCAACTCACTAAAGGAATTTGGTGAGGCTGAAACCATTTCCTGGAAGCACCTCAATAATCACTGGTTGAAGTCTCCGAAGAAGGACTATAAGAGAATAAAATTAGAAATTCCCCGCAGGGACTTCACGGAGCCCATTCAAGCGAGTATAATATTTTTGTGCAGAATCTTCAGATGGCCCCATGCCCAGGAATTCTTGGCATGGATGTATTATTTCTTATACTACATAACAACACATAGCAGGTCTTTCAACTGGGTAGTGATCATATCCAATCATGTGGATACTCAGATGCAAACCGTTGCCCAACATTCACAATTTTATATGACCTCATCTGTATTGTGGGCATTGGAACAACAAAGACTGGCTTTTTAGGGCCTTGGAACAGTTGGAGAGCTCAAAAATGGTCTAGGAAAGGTTACACCTTGGGATCATTATCCCTAGTTATAGTGGGAGCTAAGCTTCCATAATTTTTGCTGAGTAAATGATGCCTTCATTTACCATAACATTCTTACACTTACCCGAGATTCTGGGCACTGCCTCTCACAGGTGGCAATGGCATTGGTCAACTCCTATGGCCAATAATTCATTTAATTCAGTCATCACACTTATATCAGGGTGATAGGCTTCAATGGGAAGCCCTACCTCCTTCCCTGGTATTGCAGGGATATGATTATTCTTTTGGAGTTATGTAAGAAGATGATAGATCTGCATGCCCTCTTCATAGTGAAGAATGTCTCTAATGTCCCTTTCCCCTTTTCTTGTGGGGATTATACATGTAGCCTTGCCGTGGCCCGAGAGGTAGATAATGAGTTAAAAGGGGTTGGGGCTGGTTGAATTCAACCACACCCAAAAGAACTATGACCCTCGTGGAAAAATTGCCCTCACACTACCAAGGGCATCCCCCCCACATGAAGATGACATTGAAGATTTCTAGATGGATTGCCAAGACAGCTTTGATCTCAGCACCCGGAAACATAGCAGAATGAGAAAAGGGCTCATCGAGGTGCTAGACCTTTGGACTTTCCTGAAGGGTTTCAATGATGGCAGGCCGCTGGAAGATCCGACGTACAAGGAATAGGGGCTAGATAAATTGGACCTCCCTCTAGTGGATTGGGCCACTCCAAAGGATTTGAAAATTGAAGGGGTATGCCACTGCATCATAGAGGCAAGCGACAAATATTTTTCCCAGGTATGCCCCAAAAGCACCTGCAAGAAAGCAGTGGTGAAGAAGACCATCCATTCTTCAGTCGGCGCCAAAACTTCTTCATTTGCCATGCCCTCTAGAGAAAGTGTGAGTAAATGAAAGGAAAAGGAGGTAGTCCCAGTGCCCAAGGCACCCCCTCAGATCCCTGCACTCATAATAACAAAATTACATGATCAGATGGAGTCGGCAAAGTTGGCTAGCCAACAAATTAGCATGCAGGTAGCCGCCAGCCTCCCGGTCACTCCAGTGACCTTTGCTCGCCCAATGGGACCTCCCTCATTGGTAGCTATGATGAGTAGATAGAATTTTGATGAGGTAGATTCTTCCAACATTTTGGACACCGGGGCTTCTCTTGTAAAGAAAAAGAAAACAACAGCGATCCCCATACCAATTGCTCCTCTTGGTATACCCGAGAAGCCCCTGGTAGATGTAAGTTCAGATTCCCCCGAACCAGAAAATATCTCTGAATCCTCTCTGCCACATGATGATTTCAATGACACATTCTCAGCAGATGAGCTTCTAGAGATCTAGCAAGGTGTTGATACTACAGTAAAGGAAATTGAGGCTCAAGAAAAGGAGGCCTCTGCAGAAGAAGAACTCCCCATAGAAAAGGACATATTAGAGTAAGAGGCTCAGGAGGAAAATGCTAAGCTTGAGCAAGAAGAACCACAGGTCCAAAGGACCATAGATAATTCAAGGAAACCTACACTTGAGACACTGATGGAAGGAGAACTCAGACCCCAGGGAACAACTGTACCTCTGACCATCACACTCCAGGTGCCTTTGGAGACTTCGGGTGACCAAGTGCCCCGAAGCACTTTTGGTAAGGTCAAAATAGCTACTGCCTTGTTGAAGTTTGGCCAACGATCTCATCCACCTCTGGAGGATATCCCAATGGAGGAATAAAATGTTGAAGTAGACGAGGCCAGTAAGGCCCAAGAGCAGTAGCAACCAATGGACCAAGAGGTCCCAAGAAAAGAAAATGAAGAGGCTGCTAGTACCACTAGGGAAGATGAAGTCCCTGAGAATACAGAGATGGAAACCAGGGAAAAGATCCCAGATAATTTTGTAGAAGACACTAGTATGGTGGAAAATATAAAATGTTTCAGAGAATTGGAAACAGAAAGAGAGTAGGAAGCAAGAAAGGGACCAGAACAAGATCAAGAAAAGGAGCCGGAAGAAAATATAAACTTAGAGGATGCGCCCCCAGATTCAAAAGAGAATCTTAGTGAGCAAGAATTGGCAGCAAGGCCACCCCAACTTCCTCAATGGCTGGTGGACACAAAGAAAAGAAAATCTTCAGAGGCACCTACAGGTGCTCCCTTGTCATTGGCCAAGATGATGGCCAAGAATTCTGAAACCAAGAAGCCCAAGAAGGAACGGGTGGTCCATACTCTCTGGACCAACCCAGTAGGCAATATAGTTGCAGTTATCACAACACCCCAAGAAAATACAGATGCAGAGGCTGCAAGGCATGAAGAATATAGTATAACAGAGGTCAAGCTAGGGAAAAGGGACAAGCAAGGAGAACTTGACTTACTCAAAGAAGATACCAAGGCTATAGAGGCCCGGTATGCAAAATAGGGGAAGAAGCTATAGAAGGAAAGAGAAAAAAATTCTAATCTCCTAGCACTTCTAATAGAACTAATATGGCCCTTGGCTGAAGTCCACCTCAGGACCCCTTTTTCCAGATTGCCGCTTGCACAGGGTGACGTAGACTCACTGTGCATGATGAAGAAAAAGGTGCAAGTAGTAGACGGGTGGGCAGCCAAGAAAATAATAGCAATGAGAGAATTTATGGTGGCGTCCCTCCTAGAATTTTACAAGATAGATCTCACCCTTAGCCATGCAAGAAGCTCTGCTCAGGTATGGGAGTTAGACTTGGAGAAGTATGAAAAATGGAAGGCCGGGTTGGAGGAGATCTGCAGCATTGGAGAAGAGGTTGCCATAGAATTCAACATTTTACGAAAGGAATCATATGATTCCCTCTAAGTCTAGTACTCCAGACTTGCCCTCAAAATTGAGGTTTGCAAGGAACTAGTTAAGACCTTAAAAGAGAAATTGACGGCTGCCTAGTATCCCTTAGATTTATTCAAAACATTCATGGTCAGGGTATTGCAAATTGATCCCTTCACCACCGAAAAGTGTACCCCAGAGATATATGTCCTCAGTAAGTTAGACGAAAGGATGGAATCCTTGTAAATGTCGGGCGGAGATTTTGATCAAGGTAGGTTGTCCCAGTTGTCAAAGAGTATGATTCAGTTGCATGACACCATCAAGATGGTGAACAAATTCTGGAATGGGGCCGGAGAGGTTGAGGAGGAAATGGAGGTTGTCCATAGCAGGTGGAGTAGCATCTGAAGTATAGAAGAGGAGAGCATTAGTTAAGTGTTAGAAGCTTGGGAGAAAATGTAAGTTAATAAAGTTCTCTGGATCCAGGAGAAATTGGCCCGATGCTGTATTTTGTATTCTTTATTCTTTTGGAATGTAAGTTCCCAGATCCCAGAGTTCTGGATCCCACATTTTGTGTTCTTTAAGTGACCCATGCCCCAGTCCCCAAGGCTGACCAGTCACTTTCAAGGTAGTAATAAAGGTTGTCAGAAGGTAGATAACTACATCAAGGCACGTTAGCTCAATGGGAGGTTTCTGACAGATGGTCTTCCCAAGGCACCGCTTCAGAGATACATCTGGCACATCAGAGACAGGGCACTATTTTTCCCATTTATGAGGCATGTAGCATCGATCCTCAGGGGATCAGATTTCTTCTTTCTCCTTCTCGGCCCTTGTCTCAAGGCCGATTCTTCCACTCCATCTTTCTTGTCTCATTCTTCTGACATGTCAGGCCTTTTCCATCTTGAGGTATTTTGTAGAGTGGTGCAGGTAGTAACGGCCATCGGATAATGTATTTTATTGTAAAGTGTAAAATAAGTTAGGGTTAGGGTTAGATCAAAAGATGTGTATAAATAATAAGTATGACCCCATTCCAAGGGTGGAAAAATTGATGATTTTGCAGTCCACAGTTAATAGCAAAGCAATTTTTTTTTCATTTCTTAGTTGTAGAGCTCAATGCTCCATAGTCTAAGCTTTCAGTAGTTAAATGCTCCCTTGGAGTTACCATTGTACCACGTACCAGTGCTTGCTAGAAGAGACGTTAATGAAGAAGGAAGAATTCTCTCAATGATGTTGTTGGCATTCTATCTTTTGGGTTAACGGTATTTTATGCTTTGTGTTCTTCATGTCCTTTTCTCTAATGCTTAAAGTAGATTAACGACCTCCTTTCTTTTGCTACTAATGGTTGTATGTTTCTTTGGTATTTAGTGTAGTGTGTTAGAGCATTGTTGATGTTTTGAATGTTTAGCATAACTATAGGTAGATGAAATATTTCTAACCCTGCAATATCTTTTTAAGTTTATTTGTTAAGTAAAAGCATGCTTGGAGAAAACCCCTCACCTGAATCCCCAGAGTTGACGAGTTGAAGATAACCAGCTATCCCCCTCAAAAAATAGTCACATCTCCCAACCGAGCCCTGCACTTTTGAGACCTAACTCTCGTGTTCTTGGAGGCCCAAGGATTCTCATTTACCTAGACAACCTTTACAAGCAAAGTTGGTCTGTACTCCGGTACTTGGTGACAACTTACCTCTGTTGGCGGACCCAGTCGCAAAGTTGCGTCAATAGAAACTAGCACTAGAAGGAGGGCCTGAACTTGTCCTCCTCTCAAAATTCTAATTTTACACCTCCCGAGGGTTCCTTGATTCATAGAGATTTGTATTTTATGTATATTTTCTTTCTTGTAAATATTTCTTTCCCGGCGTCCCCATTTGGGGGTGTCCTACCTTGTAAATAGTCTTGTTGGCCATCCTCCGGGACCCACCCCCTTTTCTTTTGTTTCATTTTTTTGGTTTTCTCCTATCTTCTTTCTCGAGTCCAGCATTTTTCTCCCCCTCTTGTAGGCTGGTATGCTTAACATAACATCTAGTCTCCGGGATGGTGCCCTGGCACTGCGGTGAACTTGGAAGCCATTGTTAGCATGGTAGAATTAGTCCGGTCTCCAGAGTTATTTTGAAAGTTTGGTAGAAAATTATGAGTAATCTTCATTGTATTTATCCCCAAAAGTTTAGTAATTAGTTAAATCAAAATTCTAAAGGAACAAGTAATCAGACACACTCAGGGTAGATCAGTCGCACTGGTTGGTTGACCCAAGTTTGAACTTTTAAAGGTTCTTTCCATGTTCAAATTTTTCCTTCCCCATTTAGCAAATTAAGGTGGGTGGAAAGGTGAAAAAAGTACCACCATTAAATTTAGCTAAGCTTAAGCTTGATGGTGAAAGAAGTACCACCCTCCCACCCAGAAGAGAATAAAATAACAAAAGGAAAAATGGGATGAAACTCCGGTATCTGGGAGAAGCGGACGAATTCGATGAATTTGGGTTTATTATATGTAGTTCCTCTTCTCTGCTTCTCCTAGAGGTCATTAGCTTAACTTCCTTCTAAAGCACACTTCACAACTGATGAAAGGATCATGGATTGAATCGCGTATGGCTGGATTTTCTCAGACGTTTCACACCTTGCGAGCAAGAAGCTTCTAGTAACAATTTATTCCAGTTTTGCTAATCAGAGATTCTATGGTTCTCAAATGCACTAAGGCATTTTTCCTAGATAGTCACCATTTGTTATGTCCTGTATACCCGTCCCTACATTTTGTGTGCAAAATGTTGGGTCCCCCTTTTTTTTTGTTTTTTTTCTTTTGGCTCTTTCCTTGTTTTCTTTGCCTTCGCTTCTTTTGTTTCTTTCTCTGGGTTTTCTTTCCCATGGTGTTGGTTTTGTTTTTTGTTTTTGTCCTTCATGTCTCTGAGACCCAGTCCTAGAGTTGGTGGTTTGCTTTTCAGAAGATGGATTCTGGACTCCAGGATTCTTTGCCACAATGTCTCCTCGTAAGAAGACATTTTTGTTTGGAATCCCTGGGCCTGGAGTCCAGAGGTTCACCTATTCTAAAGTTTGCAGAGAGAAGGTAACTTTCTTTTCAACTTGGGTATAAATAAGATTTACCTATCCTTTTCACAGTTACCATGATTAAAACACTTAGAGTTTTTGGGGCGATTCAAAGGTGATTTGAGTACGAATTAAGTGCAAGTTCCTCCGAGCTTAGTGGGTAACAAAAAATCAATCTTCGGTCGCTGTTCTTGGCATTGGAGGAAAAAGTTATTACACAGCGGTCTGGTGTTTCTTCCCTTTTCCGTTCTTTACATTCTAGGTTGGTGTTTCTGGTTCATTCCCCCATTTTTGCTTTCGTTTCATTTTTGCTTTTCTTTCGTTTCCATTTTTTCTTCACGTCTTTGTCGTCTGGTTTTCTACCTGTTGGTGGGTTGGCTCTACCAGAGGGTTGTCTACCCTCTATGTAGGTGTAAGATAATGTATATGTTTATACATTTTTCTGGCTTTGTTTTAGGGTAGCTTCTCTACATTCTATTTTGATATATATTGGTGTACATGATGTATATTTTCTATAATTTTGTGTATATACGCTTCAACCTTCGTCCCTCCTATACTTTTTATGTATATTTTGTATTTGTGTGCTATGTATATCCCTTAGAGTTTGTGAGTTCTTTACACTCTATCATGAATTTCAACCCGAAAGGATAGATCTTGATGAGACAAGGTCACCACGGTTCAAACTCAACACCTCACTAGTTCGAACCATGGAGGCTTTCTCTCTCCTCTGTCTCATCGCATTAATGGTGGGATTAATTTCCCATGTATGGAATTTAAAATGCATCCAAATTGGCATTCAATTTTGCCCCGCGTCAGCCCACTTTTCCTAATCAATTCCATAGCTGTCTTTACGCCGCCTGTCATTTTCCTATGTGCCGGCGCACGTCAACTAGAATATGACTTGTTGTCAGTCACTTTGGCAATGACTAGTTTTTCTGGGCTCTAAACTCCCAACTAGATCTTGTCTCCTTCCCTTTTTCTCATCACCGTGTCAGCACATTTTGGAATGCTTAAGCCATGATCATTTTTTAGAAACTTTAGAACATTTAGATATATATACACTAACGTTCATGTTGACAAGTGCAGGATGGTAGAAAATATCCTAGAGTTTTCCATATCTTTGTATGTTCTGATGGTTTTCCGGTCTTGCAGGTTGTTGGTAAGCTTGTTCAAAATGTTTGATGACTTAGCACCTCCTGATAGCCTGGAATTACCAACTACTTCCACCCGGGCAGCCACAAAATCAAAGCTGGAAAGAATGTTGGAAAAGCTACCATTAACCTCCAAGTATCCAATGGAGGAAGGCATTGTGGGGTCTAAAATAGACTCCAAGGTTCAAGAAATAACAGATATGTACCCTGGGAGTTGGGCCGAACTCCAAGGTCTAATCCAGGCCATTTACAGGTTGAAAGAACAAGGGGAAAAAATATCAACTTACATAGCTACCTCTGACATCATCAAGGCTGTGAATTTTCCATGCATGGTGCAGTCCCCCAAACTTATCAGGCAGCTGGCAGTATTATATAATCTGGCTACTCATTTAGTATTGCTTCCAAGTCCTCGACCGCTGCAATATCCTGCCATAATCGTCACATTAGACGCTCCCACCTTTGCTTTTGAGTTGGGAACTCCACAATTCAAAGGGTCCGTAGTAATCACCAGGGCCAACTCACTAAAGGAATTCAGTGACACTGAAACTATTTCCCGGCAGCACCTCAATAATCACTGGTTGAAGTCTTCGAAGTGGGACTATAAGAGAATGAAATTGGAAATTCCTTGCAGGGATTTCATGAAGCCCATTCAAGCAGGTATAATATTTTTGCATAGAATCTTCAGATGGCCCCATGCTTGGGAATTCTTAGTGTGGATGTATTATTTCTTATATTGCATAATAACACATAGCAGGTCTTTCAACTAGGTGGCAATCATATCCAATCATGTGGATACTCATATGCAGACCGCTACCCAACATTCACAATTTTATATGACCTCGTATATACTCTGGGCATTGGCATAGCAAAGGCCAACTTTTTAGGGCCTTGGAACAGTTGGAGAGCTTAGAAATGGTCCAGGAAAGGTTACACCTTGTGATCATTATCCCCAATTACAGTGGGAGCTAAGCTTCTAGAATTTTTGTCGGGTAAATGATGCCTTCGTTTACCATAACATTCTTACACTTACATGAGATTCTGAGTACTGCCTCTCACAGGAGGCAATGGCACTGGTCAACTACTATGGATGATATTTCATTTAATTCAGTCATCACACTTACATCAGGGTGACAGGCTTCAACGGGAAGCCCTACCTCCTTCCTCGGCATTGCGGGGATAGGATTATTCTTTTGGAATTTTGCAGGAAGATGATGGATCTGCACACCCTCTTCACAGTGAAGTAGGTTTCTAATATCCCATTCCCCTTTTCTGGGGGGGATTATACATGCAGCCTTGCCACAGTCTGGGAGGCGGATAATGAGTTAAAAGGGGTTGGGGCTGGTTGAATTCAACCACACCCAAAACAACTATGACCACCATGGAAAAATTATCTTCGCACTACCAAGGGAATCCCCCCACATGAAGATGACATTGAAGATTTCTGGGTGGATTTCCAAGATAGCTTTGATCTCAGGGCCCGGAAGCACAGAAGAATGAGAAAAGGGCTCATGGAGGCACTAGACCTTCAGACTTTCCTGAAGGGTTTCAATAATGGTGGGCCGCTGGAACATCCGGCTTACAAGGAATAGGGGCTGGATAAATTGGACCTCCCTCCAGTGGATTGGGCCACTCTAGAGGATTTGACAATTGAAGGGGTATGCCACCCCAACATAGAGGCAAGACACAAATATTTTGCCTAGGTGTGCCCCAAAAGCACCTGCAAGAAAGCAGCGGTCAAGAAGACCATCCCTTCTTCATCTGGCACCAGACCTTCTTCATCCATCTCGCCCGCTGGAGCAAGTGTGAGTAAAGGAAAGGAAAAGGAGGGACTCCCAGTGCCCAAGGCACCCCCTAAGATCCCCACACTCCTAATGGAAAAATTATATGATCAGATGGAGTCGACAAAGTTGGCTAGCCAAAAAATTAGCATGTAGGTAGCCACCAGCCTCTAGGTCACTCCAGTGAGCTCTGCTCGCCCAACAGGACCTCCCTCATTGGAAGCTATGATGAGTAGACAAACTTTTTCTAAGGTAGATTCTTCCAACATTTTGGACACCAGGGCTTCTCTCGTAAGGAAAAATAAAATAGCAGCGATCCCCATACCAATTTCTCCTCTTAGTATGCCCGAGAAGCCCCCAGTAGATGTAAGTTTGGATACCCTTGAACCATAAAATATCTCTAACTCCTCTCTGCCACATGATGATTTTGATGACACATTCTTGGCAGATGAGCTTCTGAAGATCTGGTAGGGCGTTGATACTACAGTAAAGGAAATCAAGGCTCAATAAAAGGAGGCCCCTCTAGAAGAACTCCCCATAGAAAAGGACATATCAGAGCAAGAGGCTCAGGAGGAAAATTTTGAGCCTGAGAAGGAAGAACCACAGGTCCAAAGGACCATAGATATGCCAAGGCAACCTACACTTGAGACATCAATGGAAGGAGAACCCAGACCCCAGGGAACAACTGTACCTCTGACCATCACACTCCAGGTGCCTTTGGAGACTTTGGGTGACCAAGTGCCCCAGAGCACTTTTGGTGAGGTCGTAACAGTTGTCGCCTTGTTGAACTTTAGCCAGTGACCTCATCCACCTTGGGAGGATATCCTAATGGAGGAAGAAAATGTTGAAGTAGACGAGGCCAGTAAGGCCCAAGAGCAGCAGCAACCAATGGACCAGGAGGTCCCGGGAAAAGAAAAGGAAGAGGATGTTGATACCACCAGGGAAGATGAAGTCCCTGAGAATACAAAGATTGAAACCAGGGAAAAGATCCTGGATAATTTTTGTAGAAGACACCATATGGCAGAAAATATAGAAGGTTCCAGAGAACAGGAAACAGAAAGAGAGCAGGAAGCAAGAAAGGGATCGGAACAAGAACAGGAAAAGGAGTCAGAAGAAAATATAAACTCAGAGGATGCACCCCCAGATTCAAAAGTGAATCTTAGTTAGCAAGAAAATATAAACTCAGAGGATGCGCCCCTAGATGCTCCCTTATTTTTAGTCGAGATGATGGCCAAGAATGTTGAAACAAAGAATCCCAATAAGGCACGGGTGGTCCATACTCTCTAGACCAACCCAGCAGGCAGTGTAGTTGTGGTCATCACAACACCCCCAACAAATATAGATGTAGCAGCCACAAGGACTAAAGAATATAGTATAATAGAGGTCGAGCTAGGGGAAACAGACAAGTAAGGAGAACTTGACTTTCTCAAAGAAGCTACCAAGGCTATAGAGGCCCGATATGCAAAATAGGGGCATAAGCTACAAGAGGAAAGAGAAACAAATGCTAATCTCCTCACACTTCTAACAAAACTAACACAGCCCTTGGCCAAACTCCACGTTGGGACCCCTTCTTCTGGATTGCCGCTTGCATAGGGTGATGTAGACTCACTGTGCATGATGAAGAAAAAGGCGCAAGCAATAGATGGTTAGGCAACCAAGAAAATAACAGAAATAAGAGAATTTCTGGCGGTGTCCCTGTCGGACTTTTACAAGCTAGATCTCACCCTTAGCCATGCAAGAAGCTCCACTCAGGTATGGGAGTTGGACTTGGAGAAGTATGAAAAATGGAAGACCAGGTTGGAGGAGATCCGCAGCATTGGAGAAGAGGTTGCCATAGAATCCAGAATTTTGGGAGAGGAATCGTATGATTCCCTCAAGGTCTAGTACTCTAGACTTACCCTCAAAATTGAGGTTTGGAAGGAACTGGTTAAGACCTTAAAAGAGAAATTGACGGCTGCCCACTGTCTCTTAGATTTATTCAAAACATTCATGGTCAGGGTATCACAAATTGATCCCTTCACCACCGGAATGTGTACCCTAGAGGACTATGTCCTTAGTAAGTTTGATGAAAGGATGGAATCCTTGTATCCACTGGGCGGAGATTTTGATCAAGGTAGGTTGTCCTAGTTTTCAAAGACTATGATTCGGCCACATGACATCATCAAGATGGTGAATGAATTTTGGAATGGGGCCGGAGAGGTTGAGGAGGAAATGGAGGTTGTTCGTAGTAGGTGGAGTAGCATCCAGAGTATAGATGAGGAGAGCATTAGCCAAGTTTTAGAAGTTTGGGAGAAAATGTAAGTCAATAAAGTTCTCCAGATTTGGGAGAAATTGGCCCGACGTTGTATTCTGTATTCTTTATTTTTTTGGAATGCAAGTTCCCAGATCCTAGAGTTCTAGGTCCCACATTTTGTGTTCTTTAAGTGACCCGTGTCCCAGTCCCCAAGGCCGATCGGTCACTTTCAAGGCAGTAATAAAGTTTGTCAGAAGGTAGATAACTACATCAAGGCACGTTAGCTCGATGAGAGGTTTCTGACAGATGGTCTTCCCAAGGCACAGCTTTAGAGATACACCTGGCACATCGGAGATAGGGCGCTGCTTTTCCCATTTATGAGGCATGTAGCCTCGATCCCTGGGGGATCAAATTTCTTCTTTCTCCTTCTCGGCCCTCATCTTGAGGCCGATTCTTCCACTCCATCTTTCTTGTCTCATTCTTCTGAAATGTCAGGCCTTTTCCATCTTGAGGTCTTTTGTAGAGTGGTGCAGGTAGTATCAGCCACCAGATAATGTATTTTATTGTAAAGTGTAAAATAAATTATGGTTAGGGTTAGATTGAAAGATGTGTATAAATAATAAGTCCGACCTCATTCCAAGGGTCAGTGAAATTGATGATTTTGCAGTCCAAAATTAATAGCAAAGCATTTTTTTTTTCATTTCTTAGTTGCAGAGCTCAATACTCCATAGTCTAAGCTTTCAGTAGTTAAATGCTCCCTTGGAGTTACCATTGTACCATGCACTAGTGCTTGCTAAAAGAGACGTTAATGAAGAAGGAAGAATTCGCTCAATGATTTTGTTGGCATTCTTTCTTTTGGGTTAACAATATTTTATACTTTGTGTTCTTCATGTCCTTTACTCTAATGCTTAAAGTAGATTAATGACCTCCTTTCTTTTGCTACTGATGGAATATGAACTGATGGTTGTATGTTTCTTCGATATTTAGTGTAGTGTGTTAGAGCATTGTCAATTTTTTGAATGTTTAACATAACCGTAGCTAGATGAAATATTTCTAACCCTGCAAGATCTTTATAAGTTTATTTGTTAAGTAAAAGCATGCTTGGAGAAAACCCCACTCACCTGAATCCCCAGAGTTGACGAGTTGAAGATAACCAGCTATCTGCCTCAAAAAATAGTCACATATCCCAACCGAGCCCCACACTGTCGAGACCCAACTCTCACGTGCTTGGAGGCTTGGGGAATCTCATTTCCCTGGACAACCTTTATAGGCGAAGTTGGTGGGTGCCCCAGTACCGGTGACAACTTACCTCTGTTGGCAGACCTAGTTGCAAAGTCCTGTCAATAGATGGATGGTTGTTTCTTTGAATCATAATTTGATCTTTCTCTCCCTTTGTAGAAAATTCTTTCTCTAATCTTTTCTCTCCTTTTCACTGATGTTTGTCTCCCTGATGGATATTTTTCTTCTCTCCCTTATCATTGGATATTTCATTTAATTCTCTCCCTTTGTATGATCATGATAGATATTTCATTGTATCCTTCTCTCCCTTTGACATCAATGCCAAACAAAAATATATCATCTAATATTTTCTCCATCAACAATACAACTCTATAGTAGCCAACAATATCTCTAGTGTGTGGTTTAGATAAGTACCTTCAGTATACTGATATGTCATTGTAGTCCATATCTCATCTTGCATCAACATGATTGATCTTTTGATAATGTGTAGGCTGATGCAGTCTCCAAGTCAGCTTAGTGACTAGTAGACAAGGGTCGAACCCCTACTCTATTCCTCGGGTACTCAAATGTATCTTTTGGCAATGGTTTTGTGAATATGTATGTTGATTGTTCTTTAGATTATACATATTCCAGTATCACTTCTTTCACTTGTACTTGTTCCCTCAAGTAATGATACTTAATAGCTATGTGTTGGGTCAAGAATTTCTTCATTCATATCTATCAGCAATTGCTTGATCCATGCAATGTTAGAGAAATTTGTAGCAGCAACCACATATTTTTCTTTTGCAATTGATTGAGATATACATCCTTTCTTTTTACTTATCCATGTGACAAGTCTGTCACCCATAAAGAATGCTCCCCTTGTTGTGCTATTTCTATCATCTATGTTTCCAGCCCATTCAACATCAATATAAACTTGTAGCTCAAAGTTTCCTTCTTTATTGTACCACAAACCATATTCTTCATATATCTCAAAATTCTTTTGACAATAGTCATGTGTGATTCCTTAGGATTAGTAGAGAATCTTTCAACTATACCAACTGCATGTGTTATATCTAGTCTAGTGTGTACAAGATACATTAGTTTTCCAATCATAGATTTGTATAAGGTACAATTTACCTCAGTTGTCTTGTCTTCCTTTGTCAATTTGCATCCGGTTTCCATAGGTCTTCAAACTGGTTTGGAGTCCTCCATCTTGAATATCTTCAAAACTTATTTGATGTATTTGGATTGTGTGATGTAAATGGCTTCATCCTGTTGTAGAATCTGTAGGCCAAGAAAAAATTTGATCTCTCCAAACATTGACATCTCAAATTCTTTTCTCATTTCATCAGCAAATGACTTGCATAACATATCATTACCTCCAAATATGATATCATCAACAAATATTTCAGCAATCAAAATCTTATCATCAGTATCTCCCTTCAAATATAGATTATTGTTATCACTTGTTCTAACAAATCCAATACTAATGAGATAAGAGTGAAGTCTTTCATACCATGCTCTCAGTGCTTGTTTCAATCCATACAAGGCTTTGTGTAGTCTACAAACCATGTTTCTCTTGTTAGAATCAACAAACCATTCAGGTTGTTCAATGTATACCTCATCTTCTAGTATTCCATTCAGAAATATAGATTTAACATCCATTTGGTATACTTTGAATCCTTTAAACATAGCATAAGCAAGTAGAATTCTTACTCCTTCTAGTATAGCAATAGGTGCAAAGGTTTCTCCATAGTTAATACCTTCTTCTTGTGCATACCCTTTTCATACTAGTCTTTGTTTATTTCTTGTGACTTCTCCATTCTCATTCAATTTGTTTCTGAATATCCATTTGGTACCAATGACATTTTTGTCACTCGGTCTAGGTACTAATGTCTATGTTTTATTCTTCTCAATCTATTCAATCTCTTCATTCATTGCACTAACCCATTCTTGATTCTCAAGTGCAGTATTAATAGATTTTGGCTCAAAACCACAAATCAAACATCTAGTGTTAAGTGACTTACTTCTTGTTCTCATTCCAGCTCTTTTGTCTCCAATGATTTGGTCCTGTGGATGGTGTCTTCTGACATATTTATAAATTACAAGTTCAGATCTTTTCTCTTCATTTTGATCTTCATTTTGATCATCATTTTGATCATCATTTTGATCATCATTGTGATCTTCATTATCACTCAGTTCAGCATTGTGCACATTTTCCTAATTCTTAGTGTGTGTAGCTTGTTGCTTGGTTGCATTGTTCTATCGCTTGGTAGCATTACATTATTTCTTAGAAAATGCGTTAGGTTATTCAATGTAGACAAATATGTTGTAATCTTCTGGTTTCTTTCTACTTTCCTCATCATTTTTCTCAGCAAATTCATCCACTTTAACATTTCCACTTTCAATAATTTTATTAAAAGATTTAGTCACTCCTCAAGGCTACAAGATACCCAAGGCATACAAATTAATGTTTCCATGTACCAATAACATTTTTGAATATGAAGCGTTAGTGAATGGTTTTAAGTTGGATATGTAATGGAAGATCATAGAGTTACATGTGTATGGTGACTCTCAGCTTATTATTAATCAAGTAAATGGAGACTATCAGACTAAAGATGAGAAGCTGATGCCTTATAAACAACTGGTTGAATACTTGAAAAAATACTTTGTCTTTGTCACATTCCAGCAAAACCCAAGGATAGAAAACAAAGCTACAGATGCTATGGCTACAGTGGCATCCATGTTACAACTTGAAGAACATCAGTTCCACTATGATTTCTTGGTGGAAGAACAATCCTATCCAACTTTTGATACCCCTAACTACCAAGTAATTTGTGCTTTAAATGCCCAAGACCAATCCAGGTATGCCAAACTCACTAACTATCTAACAGACCAAACTCTACCCAAAGGTTTATCAAGGAATGAAAAAAAAGCCTTAATTAAGATAGCATCACATTATGTCCTCATTACTAATAACTTATATAGATGAGGTCTCGATGGTACACTTCTTAGGTGTTTAGAACAACAAGAGTTGGATCGCGCATTAAAAGAAGTCCACGAAGGTGTATGTGGATCGCTCTCAAATGACTTTTTGTTAGCTAAAAAATTGCTAAGAGTTGGCTATTACTGGCCCACGATGGAAAAAGATGTTCTATTTTCAAAAACATGTCATAAATAACAAACACATGGAAATATCATCCATGCTCCTACTAGAGAACTCATACCATTTATAACACATTGGCCATTTCAATAATGGGCCTTTGATTTGGTTGGACAAATATATCCTAATTCTTCAAGTGGACACAAATACATCATTATGGCCACTGAGTATTTCACTAAGTGGGTTGAAGTCGTGCCACTGATCAAAGCCACTAGCAAATAGGTGGCTATGTTTATCTTGAACTACATTATTTGTAGGTATGGGATACCCTCTTCAATTGTAACATACAATGGGGGGAAATTTAAAAACCAATAAATCAAAGACCTTTGCACACAGTTTCACATTATTCAGCATTGCTCTTCAATCTATTATCTTCAAGGTAATGGATAAGTTGAGGCATCTAACAAGAACATTCTTAAGATCTTACATAGAACTATGAGTAAGTCTAGAAGAGACTGGCATTTGCTACTAAATTCAGCACTTTGGGCCTATAGAACAAGTATTAGAACACCAACTAGAGCCACACCATTTTCCCTAGTCTATGGTGCAGAGGTAGTGTTACCTATTGAGGTAGAAATTCTATCTTTGTGGGTATCTCTCCACGGTCTTATTACTGATGAACAATATCACATTGATAGGGTGAATGCACTAGAATTACTTGATGAGTGCAGACAACAAGCGTTTGATCATCTGAAAGTGTACCAAAAACACATGTCAAAAGGGTACAATAAAAAGGTCAAACCACAACACTTTCAAGTGGGGAATCTCATTCTCAAAGAGAATCCTAAGAACCAGCCAAATAAAGAATAGAAAGGAAAGTTTGAACCCAACTGGTTGGGCCCTTATGTCATTACTACAACTTTTGGGACTTGAGTGTATCCGTTAGCTACACCTGAGGGAGATGTTCTACCTGATCCCATTAATAATCTAATTTTAAGTGGTTCTACGCTTGATATCTAGCTAGCAGAGCCCGTGTAGTGAAATTCTCATAAAATACCAAAAAACAAAAAGCAGAAAATTGGTCCTAAAGAAATCCAAAAATAGTGGAAAGAGTCCTAAAAAAAGGTATCCTTGGTGAAAACCTGGCAAACAGGCACCTTGATACTACAAAAAAAAAGATAAAAAAACTTGAAAAAGAGAAAAGTGCCTTGATGAAAACTGGCCAATAGGCATCTTGGTAGCAAAAAAATAAAAATCTTTTTTGAGTGGTGAAAACCTGGCAAATAGGTGTCACTCGAACTCTATGCTCTATCTATCAATGCATTGATGATACTAATCCTTCATAATTGCACCTATTCCATTTGGTTGACTCTGATTCCTTAAAAATTTCCTATCCTTGCTTGGATTTGTCTGCATTTGCATCTTAGGAATAGTCATTCTACACTGGGGGCATCTTTGCTAGCACGGTCAATTTACATCTGCTAGGTTGTTCTAGGTTCTTTCTAGGATGGTTTGCCTCTCAAAATAGTATTTCTCAATACTTTCATCTAAACTTCATGGTCACAAAAAAGGGTCTTTATTCAACACCACCTACCTATAATAGACATCACACTAGTGTTTTTCAACACTTTAATCACAAACTTTAAATGCTCTAGTGTTTTTCAACACTTTAATCAAACACTTTAAACAAACTAGTGTTTCTCAACACTTTAATAAAAAATGTACTAGTGTTTTTCAAAACTTTAATCAACCAATGTTCCTAAACACTGCATTGGATTGCAATTATTGACAAAGATAATATCATATATTCAGACATGAAAAACATATTTCTTAATTCCATATTCTGATTGATGAATCTCTATTGCGCTTGAAAAATGAATCTACAATATTTCTCAATACTCCTTAAACACATAGAATAATCTTGGTTTGATTATGACTCTTTTATGTTCCCATGATATTTTATACTAGGGGCATCTAAGCGGTTATAAAATTTTCTTTGATTGATTATCAATTGGAGATTTTTATGTCTTCCAAGTTACTCCATGACGTCTATTCAAAGACAAAGAGTCATGAGGATAGGGGCATAACAGTTTCTTGGTTTTCTGCATATGGTGATTGTTCCAAATGATCCTATAAACACCTAACTTAGATTTTTATGGTAAGGGCTTCCAACATGAGTGCATAGTCGCATATATCTCGATCCTTTTTATGTGTAAACTACAGTGAGGTTGAAATAATTTCCTTGTTTGTTTTCTAAATCAGATTCTCACTAAGGTGTACGAAACATGATGTACCCAAGGATATGAATTTTTAAGGTCATGGCAGGTCACATATCTTACATTACACTTTAAAAGAAACTGATTTTTAATAGTAAAAGGAGATAACTAACTTGTCATCCTGGCTTTTATGCCTTGATGCCTACATTTATTTTTGACATTGCATCCAATACACATAGTATTCATACTTTCATGATACTAGTGGGTGTTGACGGGGTTTTGCTGATCGGGTCCGCCAACAGTCATAAGTTGTCACCGGATTCCGGAGATACCGGCCAACTCCACCTACAAAGGTTATCCAGGTAAAATAAATTCCCCGGGCCTTCAAGCACTTGGGTGTCTGTTCACGACGGTGCGGGGCTCGGTTGGGAGAAGTGACTATTTTTTAGGGGGATAGCTGGTTTCTTCAACTCAAAACCCTCTGGAGATTCAATATAGTAAGGTTTCCCAAGCATTCTACACTTAAAAAATAAAGCGAAAAGATCCTGCAGGGTCATAAGTATTTCATTTACTTATAGTCATGCTGAAATGTCCGGAACATCGATAATACTCTGATAGACTATACTAAATACCGAAGAAATACATAACCATCAATTAGCATCTTATCAGTAGCGGGAGAAAAGAGGTCGTTAATATACTTTAACATATCAGAGTAAAAGACATAAAGAACATTAAAATATGAAATACCATTAACTCAGAAGCAGGAATGCCAACAACATCATTATCGAGAATTCTTCCTTCTTTATTAATATTCCTTCCAGCAAGCACTGGTGCATGATACAATGGTGGCTCCAGGGGAGCATCTAACTATTGAGAATAGGACAATGGAGCATTGAGCTCTGCAACTTGAAAATAGAAATCACTTTGCTATTGCTATGGGCAACAAAATCATCAATTTTGCCGACCCTTGGAAATGGGCCGGTTTCGCTATTTATGCAACTCTTCTAACCCTAACCCTATTTTACATCATGTCTCAATAAAATACAATATCTAGGGGCCGATACTACCTGTGCCACCCTACAAAAGACCTAGAGATGGAATAGGTCTTCCATGTCAGAAGAATAAGACAAGAATATTCAGCGAAAGAATCAGCCTCGAGAAGAGAGCCAGAAAGGAGGAAGAAGAAAGTAGGTCCCCCGAGGACCGAGGCTACATGCCTCATAAATGGGAAATGCAGCGCCCTATCTCCAATGTGCCAGGTGTACCTCCAAGCGACACCTCGAGAAGACCACCCTATCAGAAACCAATTGCCGAGTCGACGCCTCTTTGATGTGGCCAACCACCTTCTGACAGACTATTTTTGGATCTGGGACTCCGGGATCTGGGAAATTTTGTCCCAAAAAGAATAAAGAATACCCAATACTTGAATTCTCCCGGCCCCCCAGAGAAAGCTCAAGGTTTCTTATTGTCGTTGAAAGCCTGGAGGAGGCGGGATATGTCATCTGCATCGATATCCTTTAGGCTGGCCCTTCTGTGTTTGGCCACTTCAACTTGTTCCCCCAGGTCCAGAACATTTTCTTTGAATTCATCCGCCATCTTTGCCATGTCATGACCACTAAGTATCATGCGGGTTAATCTTCCCATTTGGGCCCCATCCATCCCCTCCGGAGATTGATACCGGGACTTCATTATTTCATCAAAACTCCCCAAAACTGAATCTTTGGGGGTACATGTATCTGTGCTAAGGGGATCAGCCCCGAAAGCCTTTATTACAAAAGACTTATATAAATTAGAAGAATACTTCACCATATTTACCTTATCTTTTAAGGACCCTACCAGTTGTTTGGTCACCTCCAATGTGAGGTCAAGCCTGGAGTGCTGGGTTCTCACAAAATCAAATGATTCCTCACCCAGAATTTCAGATTCAGAAACCATATCCTCTCCCAAGGTAAGAAGCTCTTTGAGTTCCACCTTCCATGCGTGGTAATTTTTGGCGTCACCCTCCCACTGCTCAATAAGCGCTTCCGCTTGATGAATAACCTGCCAGGCCGTGTAAAAATTAGGGAGGGTGGATGCCAGGAAATGCCGGGTGTTTCCTATTTGCAGGGTGACCCACTCGTCCACTGCTTGGGCTTTCTTTTTCATCATTCATAGGGAGTCTATGTCACTCTGCGGTAATTCTTCTAAGGTGGAGGCCTCCGGAGGGGTAGCGTTGATTGGTCGAGCCAGCTTAGTAAGCAACCCCATAAGGTTTACGTTCTTTTCCTTTTCATCCTTGATCCTCTGGGCTTCCTTTTCATATCGGGCCTCCACTGCCCTTGCTACCTCCTTTAGCAAATCTACCTCACCTTGCTTTCCGCTTTTGCCTAGGGATACCTCTGCAAAATTGTAGTCTGCGAGATCTATGGTTGCTTCATCGGTGTCTGGGGGAGGTGTTGCCACAATGACAACTGTTTCTCCGCCTGGCCCATTTCAAAGAGTATGAACTATCCGGGCTTTCTTGGCCTTTGGCAGGGCCTGGGCTTGGGCCATCATTTTTGCTAAGGAGAGATGAATTACAGGGGCGGATTGAGCCTTTCTTTTCCTGCTCTCTACCAGCCATTGAGGGGGGAGGGGTGGCCTTCCTGTTAGAATTTGTTCCCTTGATTCTTCCCTGGTGTTTTGTGGCTGCGATTCCTCAGTGGCATGGACCTCATCCGTCCTCCCTGTCTCATCCTTTTCTGTAGCAACATTTTCTTTGATCTCCATCTCCTCAGCCTTGCCTTGTATGTCTATTGCTAGGTCTAGACCTTGGTAGGCTTCTTCAGGGATTTCTTCTTTGAGCTGCTCTTCTTCTTCTCGTTCTTCTTCTGCCAGGGCCTCTTCCTCTGTTGGCAGTAGGGGAGCTATCAGGCCGAGATTCAGAGTTTGGGCCGCTGTGATAACCTGCCCAAAGGTTGCTCTCGGGAGTGGCCCTTGGAACGTGGCGGCTGGGGTTACGGTTATTTTTGAAGGTCCGGTCCCCCTAGCGGATGCCATTTGTTTTCCTTTCTTTAGTTGGTCCACTCCCGGACCTTGTATTCCTTAAGCCCCGGAGATAATCTCCGGTTCTGGCTCCTCTTCCACCTGCTGCTCTTGTTCCTGTGCAGGTTCCTATTCCAAGTCTTCTTGGTCTGTAGCCTCTTGTTCTGTCTCTGGGACTTCTGTCTCCGCTTGTGTATTGTCCCCTCGCAAATTTCCAAACTCGTCGATTGTAAATACATCATCAAATTCTTCTTGCAGAGGGGGATTGGCTGGAACTTGTGTAGGTTATGTTTCTTTCTCTGGCTCCGGGGAGCTGGAAGAAAGGATCTCTACTTCTCAGGGGAGGATGTCTCCGGCGCTGGTACCGGCTCTGCTTTGGCCTATCTAATGTGCTTCCTCTTCCTTTAGGTAACCAGAGGTGGCCCCGCATCAGCTATTTCCGCCACCTAAATGGGATCCACACCTGTTGCCTTCACCATTAGGGCTGCCAGCGACGGGGAGGAAGAGGGACGAATTGGTCTGGCCATGAATGGGGGAGTGACCAACCTCATTATTAACTGCTCCCTCATCTGCTGGGAGGCTGCCACAGATTGCTTGATCTACTCCTGTATAGGGACTTCTTGCACAGGAGGGGTCGTGTCTATCCCTTTTCCCTTATCTACCCCTTGCAAAGAAGTCCCGGCCCCGGGGGTTAATTTGGGTCCCGACTGTGGTGTTAACCTTGGCACTGGTCAGGGAGCTTGGCGAGTACTCCCGGGGCACACCCTCTTGAAATAGGCATGACTTCGCTCGACCACCTCCCGAGTGAAGTCCTCAATCGTGGGCCCCTCCTGGGCGGCCCAATTCACCGGTGGAAGAGCCATTTTATCAATCCCCTTGGCCTTGTACTGGGGGTCGATGGTGGGGGCGGTGTCTGAGAAATCCTCTAGGAACCTCTGGAGTTTCAATAGTTGCATCATTCCGGCCGTCATCCTGTCATAGTGCCGGCTTCGCACCTCCACATCATCTTGACAATCTTCCCATAAGTCCTCCATATGTATATGATGGGGCTCTGAAGCCCGGGGCAGTGTCGTTGCTATTTTCCCATGCGGATCAAAGTTCTTCCGCGCCAGATAGAATTTCTGCAAGTTATAACTTTTTAGCTCATTGTCTGCCTCCTTCACGGTGGCCAGACTGCAGGTGTAATTCCCACAGGTGATTGGGAATGGAATGTTGGGTATCTTTTTGAGGTCGAAGAGGGTATACACCTCTACAGCTGCCTGCAGTATTTCAATAGCACGATCTTGTCCCCACAGTGTTTGGGCAACAAGTAGGGTTTCTCAGAGAAGCCAGCGACCCTAATGTATGTGTGCTGTTGGAATTGAATATAATAATGTCCATAATTTTGGACCAAGTTCATCACCTC
Organism: Thuja plicata; assembly: GCA_018584345.1. Taxonomy (NCBI): domain Eukaryota; kingdom Viridiplantae; phylum Streptophyta; class Pinopsida; order Cupressales; family Cupressaceae; genus Thuja; species Thuja plicata. The sequence goes on from MU226188.1 coordinate 2,493,435, forward strand.
TGAGGATAGGCAGTATCCGGCATCCTAGGTGGGGGTAAGCAGATGGTAGTAAATGAATGAGTCATTTACCTGGCAGAAAATGGGGAAGCTGGCCTCCCATTGAATTTGTGGGAAATGGTCCCACGGTGCTTTTTGTTCTGGGCCAATCCCGAGCACGCCATCTGTAAGCAAGCCGTTGGAATGGGGCCTCTGCTATGCCAGGGCCCAAAAAATGTAAGAAGACATATAGAACTTCTTCCTCCTGTCCAGCTGGAGGAACTGGGAGTAGACATGATTAGAGATTATTGCAGCCTAGTCAAAGAATTCTCCCTTGGTGGAGATGCTGAGGAGAAAATAGTACATCCATTTAGAAAACTCCTGGGCGGAGGTCTACGCAAATACCCAGGCTAATGCTATTATCCCCATTTGGATGCTCTCCTTGAATTCAGAGCGGGGGATTTCTATCTTCATCCTCTTTGGGTCCCTCTTTGGGGCCTTAAGCAAGTGGGTATTCATGTACACCCGGGCAGCATCCTCCAGTTGTGTAAACTTGTCCAAGGCGTCAGTCCTTGTAACTACTATGGCTCTGTCGAATTGTGGGATTCCTAATCCCACCCGGAATGTGTCTGTGTCAAGGGATACCAGAGGAGTGGGGTATCTTGTGGGTTCTGCCACTGTGAGCATGACGGCCCAGACGGTAGAGTTGTAATTGGCAGCCAGTGTTAGAATAAGCTTCGGAGATTGCACGGAGCACGAGAAGTAGGCTGCCCGGAGGATTTCAGAGCCTCCAACGTTGATTGCTAGCTGGTCTCCAGCCTGTCACTGGATGTGCATCACTTTTACCAAGGCCTGCATGTCTGCCCACATTCTGACGCTAGTGTCGGTTATAAGCTTAACCTTGGACTCAATCTTTGAGCCCGTGATGACGTTAATCTGCACGAACTTCATGGTGAGGGGCAGTTTCTCCAGGGCCCTTTCCATCTTGGATTTTACAGCTGCCCTGGTGGTCGTTGAGGGAAGTTCTGGACTTCCGGGCGGGGAGGATGTGGATGCTTTAGACATGATTGATAGGTGAACTCCGGGAACCTGCAAGGCAAAGCAACTGTCAGAATATTTTTATCAAAATAAAATAGTTACTCCGGGGTCTAGAGATCTTACCACCACGACGCTTGCTTTTCCTGAAAAGTTAGTTTCATGCAAAGATACCCGAAAAGCAAAACACATCATAAACTTAAGATTTTATTAAACATCTGGGTCCGGGGATTTCATCACACTGAATAAAGATGCAAGATGGACGGTGGTAGGAGACCTGAAGCCCAGAGAAGTGACCGTTAGTGAGAATATGTAAAAAGCCAAGTCACCATGCCCACATGGGTGCCATGTGCGTAGGTATTAAATGGAAGTTATTGTGATGACGACGGAGCCAACTGTCCGAACACGCAAAAAGTGGAAGCCACTTGGCTGGAATTAATTGTGCACATGGGATATAAATGAGGTTCTGACAGACTCCATGGAGGAGAGAGAAAACTACTTGTTTGAAACCAGCCGAGAGCCGAGCTTCAAACAGGTGGTTTTCTACCTCGAAGCGAGCTTGGAGGTGGAAAACCAGAAACAGAGGTGACTCGACCAGCCCGTTTAGCCACCCAGAAGGATATACACAAAGCCAAGGGATATATATAGAGAAATGAGGAGATACACAAAGGTTATATATAGTTATACACACATATACCTGAATATACAATGCGAGACGAAGCCCGCAGGAAAACCAGACAAGGCTGAAACACACGCATATACAATTATTTACATTATTTTACAAACAGACCACTTCTGCACAGAGGGTGGACAACCCTCGGGTAGAGCTGACCCACCAACGGGCGGAAAAACCAAAAGACAACAGACTAGACAAGACAGAAAAAAAATGAAACTAGACAAACAAAAACCAAACAGAACCAAAGAAAGCCAGAGAGCGGAAGCAAAATAGAGAGGAGGGAAAGCGGGAATACCAACCTGAGAATGCAGAAGATGGAGGAAAAAGGAGGATTTACCGCAGGAGCTCTGCAGCAACTCGAGTTATCTGAAGGTCAGAGTCACCACCACGAAGCACTTGTATTTTCCTGAGAACGACTGAAAATGTTAAGCACTGATTACTATAAATTCTCTGCAAATTCTTTGTTAATCACTTTGAAATCACTTTCTAAATCATTCTAAGTGCTTGAAGGTTTTAATCACGGTAAATGTGAAAGTGACAGATAAGTCCTATTTATACCCGTGGTAAAAGGTAATCCTTCTCCTCTTCCGGCGATCTCCGGACAAGGAAAACTTCCGGACTCCGGGCCCGGGGATTCCTCGCGATGATAATCTTAAGATCATCATGGCAAAGAATCTCGGAGTCCAAAATATGGCTCCCTCCAAAGGATGACCTCCGGGACCAGAGTCCCAGAAGCAAAAACTGAACAAACAAAACAGCACGCCGGGGAAGAAAACCCTGGAGAAAGAAACAAAAGGAAAAGAAAGACCAAGGCAAAAGCCGCAAGCAGAAAGCAAACAAAAGAAAAAAAAAAGGGGGACCCAACATTTTGCACACAAAATGTAGGGACGGGGATGCAGGGCATAACAGTGGGTATTAGTGATAGTTGTACTATCAGGTGATGTTTGTTACAAAAACACCCAATGATGATAAAATGCTACAATGTATACAAATTAGTGACAGTCCTAAGAGTCTGCATGTAGATGCATTTAGAGATTGCATGATTCATTTTGAAAGAAACGTATATAGGACTTGAGCTTAAAATGATTTCTTGATCCATCTGAAATCCAAGTTAATTACATAATCTATATTACTAATATTAATGTCGTTGCATATCCATGACATACATTTTTCATTCATAAATAAGAAAGAGAAAAGACAAAAACAAAGCATTCAAGAATTGCATTTATTTCTACATCCTAAGTGCATCCATACATTTATTTGCATAAAGAAAATCTCAAAAACATTCATTTGCATATTCACTTAGCATCATTTGAAACACATTTATATATCAGTAATAAATCAAAGAGCATAAAAGATTTCATCACATAATCTAATCTAATTCATCAAGAGATCATGATCATAATCACATGTGCATCTATCAAAGTAAGAGAACCCATGAACATATCAAGATCAGGAACAATTATCTCAGATATATCAAATATGGAACAGATCAAAAATGTGGAACAGTCTACAAAAGAGTATCAGAGTATCAAATGTGAAATCAAATATACATGTATAAAATTCATGGTACAATAAATGATCTCAGAAAGATCCAGATATAAAATATAATCTCAAAATATTTCAAAATACAGAATCATGACTGGCTTCCACCCTCTCCCTGATCTGGAGGAGGAGGAGGTGGTGGTACAAATGGAGCTGGTGGAGGTGTAGCCCCCTAAGGCTACTGAGCAATGCGTGAATAGGAAGGTGCTCTCTGACCCTCTAGAACTACAACATGATATAAGCCAAAGTAATAAACTTCTCTCTATCCCTGGTTAGTAGCTACCCGAGCCTGGGATTCTCTCTATGCCCTAAGCATATCACCATGTCTATCTCTCTCTTCTCTAAGATGCTTGAGTTGTGCATCCCTGTCAGCAAGTAAGGCCTCTAATGTAGTGATCCTAGCTCTGATATTCTCATGCTCATGATCATACTATGTTAAAGCATCACCATCTTTGCCTGAGCCTCTACCTGTGTCCTGTCTTGAAGGCCTATCCTATGGTCTATCCTGCTGAGTGTCTTGTTGTCACTATCATTGTAGCTTCTTCTCTCTAGTCAATAGTAGACCTAGATCTCTCTGGGGAGAAATGAACCTAAGGTGAGTCTGTCTAATGCTAGTGCCCTCTCCAATACCTCACATTGCACCTCCACCCCTATTGTCTCTGCCATCATCACCATAATCTGGACCCTATCCTTTGTTAGGAGGAGGGTGCCTACCATCTCACCTCCCACCACTCTACCAATGTTTCTCCCTCCATCAATCTCATCTCTCCCTCTGTTATCCCCCTCTACCTCTAATAGGTTGATCATCAATAGGATCATAATCTAATGGATCTTCTATCTAAGGAACTTCCTCCTCAGGAATTGTAAAATGCAGAAACAGATGCTGGAGCATCTGAGCAAGATATACATCTGAGCACCCTGCATCTACAACATATGCAAATAGGTCCCAACTGACTGCAAACATATCTTTGATAGCCCACTGTGCAGTATCGTAAACTAATTGAGTACCCCATAATGGCTCCTCCTCACAAATTTGTGCATATACTGCTAAATCCTGGCACCTCCCTATGCACGGTCGTACTGCCTCAATACTCAAGTAACAAGGAAACACTCTACAATGTACCTGGTCCTGCCAATCAAGTATCTTCTTTGAAAAAAATAAGGCATCTGTCACCTATCAGAAACCCACTCCTCATAGTCAAGGTATGGTCACCATACTACTACAGTCATATCATCAAAGATCCGACACTAATACTCTACCTTTCCTAGATGGGGTTGCTGAATCCAACCTGAGTACATGTAAACATAGGGCTGTTGATCTAACCGCTTCCTATCAACTATCATCCATGTAACTAGGATATGCTCCCAGGCCTCGATCTATAATACAAGGATCCCAACAGTCATACTATGTGAATACTGGTAAACTATCTTGTGCAACTCCCTATAAATATGGGCCAATATGTAGCTGCCCCATGCAAATCTCCAAGTGGATACAACCATCTACTCCAACATGTCAACCCAACCAACCATAAAATCATGTTGTCCTTGGTCAGGCATTAGAACGCCTCCAATAAATTTGGCCAAGTATACTAGAAGATGATCATAATGATCACACATGTAGTCCCAAGTGAGGTATCGGTGAGCTATAGTATCATCTACAAATAATCGTCGAGCCATGGCAATGGATGTAACAAAAGTAGAATCAAACTGCACCTCTTGACCCATCACAGGAACTCAAAGAATGTGCCACACATCTTCGGGTGTGACGGTCATCTCACTAGTTGGAAGATGGAAGGTGTTTTGCTCAGACTGCCACCTCTCAGCCAGAGCAGTCAACAACCCCTGATTTACTTTGATGTCAGGTAAATCTCTCAGTGACAATAAACCTACACGAGTGACTAGTCTGCCTCATCACCGGTCAAAGATCTAGACAGAGCAAGGACACAACCAGGGTATGGTCCTCAGAAAGATACAACCTCAAAAGGAACCTGGTAAGAAGATAGAAATTAAAAAGTTCAAATCAGAACTCTAACTAAGGCAACCAAGTAGAAAAACCTATCAGCTAGGTGTTTTTGATAGTCAAAAGATGAAAAACACTCAAACTTGGAAGAAAACTGACTCAAAACCCAAAAATGACTCTGTTCATACCGGGTGTGATCCCTTTTATAGGATGTGATCCATGATTTTTGGTATGCGATGGGGCATTCGGGAAGTGATCTTATTTTTATAGGATGCGACACGGGATGCGGCGTGCGATCATGTTCTAACAAGATGCGAAAACATTCAAATTCCTAATTTCATTTACCAAATGTGATGAAATTGTAAAAATAGGAAACAATCCTAAATAAAGAGGAAACGACATGGTATTTTTGGTGGAAATAGGATGTTACACGGGATTAACTAGGTGCGATCCTAAATGCGGGAAATGATTCAGAATGAAAATTGCTATAACTACTACCAAAATTGCATAAAACTAGAATCTAAAAATATGACAAGGTAGTTTTTTGAGTAATTACCAGAGGTGGGTTGTCAGTTGGACGCTGATGTCATTGGCTAAGCTCAAAATGATGGTTCTCCATGGGGACCACCATCTTCCCTATAGAGCTCTCTGAATTACCAAGGATAAAAGTAAAAATGAATGGGTAAAAAGTGAATTTTGAGATATATATCTGACTTTTTGAGCTATTTAGGAGCTCTGAAACTCCTCCCAGACAACTAAAATTTTGTTCTCTTTCTGATCAATTGGGAATGAAATTGAACACATTGATAATGTTTTTACACAGCATAGTAAAAATATTACGAAAGTTACCAAAAATGTAAAATTACCGCATATGTTCCAAAAATGATTCGCAGGCTTTACGCAATCAATTTTTTGGGTTCTATATCATAAAATTGAATATTATTCATCAAAATCTTGGTCTAAAATCATTTTATCAGACTCAAAACCTCACATTTTGACGTGATTAACTTGGTAAAATTATGTTTTCTCTTAACACACCTTCGTTTCTCCACTTCTTCTAAGTTGATTCTTTCTTGATTCAATTGACCAGTTCAAGTGATATATCATTCTAAAGAGGGATTTATTCTTTTTCCTTCAATTTTTTTCCTGAGGGGGCATGATCACACTTAAATCAATTAAACTCTTTCTCAAAATAGCATTAAAATGACTTCATCCTCAAAAGACTAAAGGCATGACATTTCTTTGACTAAGTCACGACAATTGGATTGAAGGCTTTGGTTCTCACAAGATGGATATCTTATGTCTACTTTTCTCAAATTCTTATTAAGCTCTTGGTAGCTTTGTACTGGCCTTCGTTTGATCAATTTTGCAGTCGGTATTATCAATTTTTGGACGACAACCAAGTTCTAAATTGGTATCTTTAAGATATTTGCTTATTGACCTTTGTTCAATCAAGTTCAAATTCAATTCTATCAGTCTTAGTTTAATCAAGTGCGAGACTGATCTCATCATACATTTCATGCGATCAAGTGTGAAATTTTAAAACTTTCTAAATTCAACTTCAAAAATTTCTTTGAATCAATGCGTTGCTCACACATCAATTCAAAGAGGGGCAAATGTAACCACCCTAATTTGGTCTGCTCTGACCATAGACCGTAGTTTCCCTAAGTGTGATCATACCCCTAATTATGTCAAGACATTTCTTCAATTTATTGGCATAATTAATTTAAATCAAATTTAATCTCCTAAGTGATTTAATCACTAAATTAAATTAATTGCCTTAGCAAATTAAATCAATTCAATTCAATTCAATCAAAATAAATAAAAAACATGGCTAAAGTAATTAATAAAAGGAATTAAATAAATCCTAAGTACAACTCCATTTGCAAAAAGGGAAAGTCAAATCCCTAACCAATAGGAGTTAAATCACTTGGATCACCTCACATGGATCACCAAAGATTCAATCTCCACCTCTCTTCCACTTTCAATCCTAACCTCTCATTCACCAAATTCTTCTATAAATAGAATGAATTTTAAGCTCAATGGACCCCCAATTTGAGATTTCAATTTGCAAACTTATGTTGCTCTTATTTTCATAGATATTCATGCATTTTAGCTTTCATTTTCATTGCATTGTTATAATCTTTCATTTTGGATATATTAAAATGAACATTTCTTGAGAACTTAGAGTAAATTCATTTGACTCTTCCATTCTATGTTGTATATGTCACTGATTAATGCATAATCTGAGGGCAATTATAGAATTCTTCACACTCTTCTTAGATAGGAAGCAATAGGTCAATTTTAGTGATTGATTTGCTTTCTTACTCTTTCTTTTCACTAATATAATGACTTATTGAAGTGTTGTGTTACAGACAACAGGTACACAAATAACACACACAAACATTTATAAGCTTTCCTTTTAGTAGAATATCCTATAAATATTCCTTCATCACTTTTAGAGTCAAGCTTCCCATTTCTATCATCTTTCAATATATAACATTGACTTCCAAAAATTCTAAAGTAACTCACATTTGGTGTGTATCCATACCATAGCTCATAAGGTGTCTTATTGGCATCTTTCTTCAATTGAACTTAGCTCAGTGTATAGATAGAAGTACTTACAGCTTCTCTCTAGAATGTTTGTGTGATGCCTTTTTTAATCATCAGTGTTCTGGCACAATCAAGAATTGATCTATTCCTCCTTTTAGAAATCTCATTTTGCTATGGTGTTCTCAGTGCAGAAACCTTTTATTTTTTCACCAGTATCGATCAACTTTCTTATTCCATCATAGATCATTTCCTTTTTTTTCTCAAATACAACTCGGTGTCCTGTGTTTTTCAGTTGTGAAATACTCAATAGATTATAGTTAAGTCCTTTCACCCAATATGCATTTTTGCATCTGATCAGATTATTCAACATGATGGTTACTTTTCCTTCAACTAGGAAAGGTGAGTCATTACCCATCCTAACTGATCCACCATTATAATATTCAAAAGTTTCAAACTTTTCCTTATTTCTAGTCATGTGATGAGTACAGTGACTATCAATAATCCAGACATCATTTTTGATAACTTTAGATATGAGTGCAGTTTCAACATACCTTTCTTCTTCGTCTGAATCATCCTTCATAGCAACAAATACTACCTCAACATCTTCATTAGAATCGGTGTTAGTATTTTCAGCTTTGTTCTCAACTAGGTAACAAGCCTTCTTGCCTTTGTCCTTGTAATCCTGGATATCTCTTCTATCAGTGTCAGTTGCTTCTGTAGTCTCGGTCATCACTTCTGTCAAACTTCTTTTCATAAGCTTTGACATTGTTTCTTTCATCCTTTCTCTTCTTAGGGCATCTAGCAGCAAAATGTCCAATTTCTTTGCAATTAAAACATACCAATGGTAATTTACCTTTGTATCTTCCTTTACCTCTATGTAATCTTCTAGCCATTAGTGCTTCAATTTCATCAAGTTCTTGTTCGTCAGTATCACTGTCACTATCATTTCTCATAGTGTGTTTGTGACTAGATTTTCTTATTTTCAGAGAAGATTTGAATGCAGAATCAATAGTTGGTAAGAGACTATTTTCATAGTTGTTCATCTCAAATTAAATAAGTCTACCAATAAAACTATCAAGAGTAACATTGTTACTAGCTACTGCTCTTATTTATTGAATTGTGGATACTCTAATAGCATAAACAAGTAGTAAGGTTCTCAGAATTTTACTTACAATAGTTTCTTCCTCAAGTACTCCTCCTACTCCACGGATAGCATTAATAAATTCCTTGATTCTGCTACATTATTGAGTGATGTTTTCTCCTTCTTTCATTCTTAGGTCATCAAAATTTCCTCTTAGGCTTTCAACTTTAGCTCTCAGCACATTGGTGTCTCCTCCATGTAGTATATTGAGTTTGTCCCATATTTTCTTTGCAGAGGTGCATGAATTTACATATGATAGGTGAAGTCTTATCCTGATTTTCCATGATGCAAAGTTGTCTTTGTTCAACTTAGGCACATCCCTTTTACTCATCTTGTTATTTTTAGCTTAAGTCCCTTTAAAATTTTCTTCCAAGCACCAAATCTCTAATACCAATTGTTAGAATAATTGAGAGGGGGGGTGAATCAGTGGCCTTAAAAATAATTTGAAAAACTCAACCAAACATTTATATCTCAAATATAATATCCTTAGTTATCATTTAATCCATCAAGATGTATGCCTTAAATAACTTCAACAAATATATACTACTCGATAAGATATAATGTTTATCTTTTTCTAGACTTTACCGAGTAGCAGCAATTAAACTTAGTGTTTACTGACCAACCCATTTTTAGTAATGTGTAAAGTAAACTATCAATGAAATAAAATAAATACATATTTGACACATGGATTTTTAATGTGGAAACCCTGTTAAGGGAAAAACCACTTGGGACCGGTAACCCAAAATTTTCACTCTTCTGAAGTGAGATCGGTGAAGAGCCAACCCTGTTAAAGGTTACAAACACACTATTAAGTGTGACCTTGTTAAAAGATTCAAAACTAATAGTTTTTATTTTGACCTAGAATTCACTATGATGTCAACAAGAAAACTGTTTGATACTCTTGAGTATCTCAATACAATAAGGATGATTAAATCCCACTCAGTTAAGAGATTTTCTGAATCAATGGTTAAAATAAAAACAGTAAATGATCTGTTCAATAATACAACTTTAGCTTGCAGATTTTTAGATCTATTATTAGTCCAATAATACCTCTCTGATCAATATGATCTTCAGTTCCTTTTCTCCCTTCTTTGTTCTTCTCGGTGAATGTTCTGTCCTCTGTTGCTCGGTGTCTACAAAATTCCTTGGCTCTATTCTTCAGTCGGTGTGATCAGATCTACATGAAGACTTCTATCTTCCCCATAATTATATTCAAAATTCCTCTTTTTCATAATGAATTACTTGTCTCTTCATATAGACATGATTTAGTCATTCAATCTCCTTGTTTTCAGCATAGATCGCTTCTTGATCCGTAAAACTTGACATTCTTGCTTTAATCTGTAAAGCTCTCCTTCAGTTTTATTCTATAGATCTCTCCATGATAATTGCGCTTTAAATCTATTCCATGCTTTAGTTTAACTAATCATTAGAAATAAAGCAATCAACCAGTCAATCTAAATATAGCTCATGCGAGCTAAGTGCTTTTGTCACTCTTTATCTTCAGTTCTGATTGGTGATCAACTTCAGTTAGCTTGGTCATTGACTTCAGTTATGCTCGGTAACAACTTTAGTTATCTCGATGACCACTCCAGTTATTCTCGGTAAATAGCTCTTTCTTGGTAACCACTTGTTTAGTTACTACAGTGTTCGCTGTACACTGTGAACTGCTCCGTGACACTTTCTTGGTAACTCTTTCTCGGTTACTACTGTCTGTTGGTGTGCACTATCTATTGGTGTTTACTATCACTCGGCGTATACTGTCACTGAGTGTATACTATCTTTTATATTTTACCGATAGCATAAAATTTTTCCCTTCAACTCTTTTAAGTTTATGACAATATTTGTATGACCAATCAAAACATATCAAGTTGACATCAATGACAATACAATACATTAACTAATTTAATGTCTTGCATTCACTTTTGTATCTTGGTGATCATCAACTTGTCATCCTCAAACATTCAATTATTTATAGTTCATAAATGTTGAGAAAATGATATTGATATGATCACAAGAATGCTTGATGTTTCGCAAGAATCCTGTAGATTAAGTGTGCACAAAGCTTGAAATCCTGGATCCTTCAAATGGTTGAGAAGGGTTAATTATATAAAAAAATGGTAATGATTTGAATAGATGAGATCGATCCCAGAGATTAGAGGACGAATGGTTTAGATAAAAAGGAACTTGGAGAAGCAATCAATAAACTCCACCTCTTCAACTTGGAGAGAAGAGGTGATGTTTTAGTTAACTGAATAGAAACCAGTAAACTCCACCTCCTCAACTTGGAGATAAGAGGGGATGTTTAGTTAACTGAAAAGAAACCAATAAAATCTACCTCTTCAACTTGGAGAGAAGAGTGGATGTTTAGTTAACTAAAAATTTGATCACGAGTTACCATTTTGAAATAGAGAAAGGATTTGTTTGAATATTTAATTGATTTTTGAAATTAAATTATTCAAACATGAGATAATTTAATTCTTTTTTATTTAGAATAAAATTATCGAGTGAAATTAATTTATTTAATGAAGTTCATTTAATTAGAAGAATAAATTAATAAGTTTACATATTTAAATTTAAACTTTAGGAAATTGAATTTAATTAATTAATTAGGATTAATTAATTAAGGTTGATTAATATAATAAAAATAATTATTTAATTAATTTTGAGGATATGATTGAATGATTTGGGGAATAGATTTAGAAGAAAGAGATGATTAATTAATGATTAAAATCATTAATTAATAGATGAAAAATAGTGTTTTAATGTAAGGTCACAAATATGTCCATTTTAGGGTGTCTACACTTATTATGTTAAGGAAATTTATTGGCTCTGATATAGTAGGGATAGTGCAAACTAAATATCATTTTGTAATTTGTTACTCTCTAATAATTGTGACAGTAAAATCCCTTATCGAGTGACCCTAATAGGTCTATTATAAATCCTTTAACAGGGCAAAATTCTCAAAAGAGTGTTTAAAATCCTCTAATCAGGTTACTCCTAACATGGTATAATATTTTAACAGGTCTCTAGGTAAATCCTATAAATAGGTAGCATCTAACAGTGCTTTTGTAACCCTTAACCGGGAAAGCTCTTAACTAGGCCTATTTCAGAAGAGTACAACTATTTGTGGGCACTGCTCTAACACCATGGTTTTTTCCCTAATTGGGTTTCCATGAGATAAATAATGGTGTTAATATTGCATAAATTTTTATCTTATGTTGCATGGATGTTTAATGTTATGATAACTGATAACATTGTTATAGGTTAATTAAGTTATAATCGATAAATTTATTCGATGAAGATTTGGGATTGAGTTTTAAATGTTAAGTTGGTGATTACTGATTCACCCCCCTCCTAGTAACCTTTCATATACTTACAATTGGTATGAGAGCATTGGTTCCCTAATTTGGAAGCTTAACCACTTAGGGTAAAGATCTCAAGATGTATAGGAAGGACACACCTAAGTTTAACAAGAATGCAGATGATTTCAGAATGTTGGCAAGTAGGATGAAATTTCACCTGTCAGGACTTTCAGATAATGTAGTGGATTTTATCATGAATGAATATGTACAACCTATCAGTGTACTTACTAAAGAAGAGAAGAAAGAGAAGTTGAGTCATAACTCTACGATGATAGAGCTTGCAAGCACCTTACACAGTACAAAATATGTTGATATATAAGATTTTCCTTTAGGCAAGCAGATTTGGGATAAGCTGGTACAAGTACATGCTGGAGACAAACATGTCTTAAACAAGAAAAGGTTCATAGAATTAAAGGAAAATATGATGAAATGAACATGCAAGATCAAGAAACAATTGCACAATATGGAACCATGATAAAAGAAGTTGTCGCGTTTGTTAAAGGAGCTTGTGGAAAGATGGAAGAAAGTGATGATGTAATTAAAATTCTTAGAAGACTACCACACAGGTGTGGTATTAGATTTTCTTCTGTACAAGAGCTAAGGAAAATTCATAAGAGTAAGATCACAATCTATTCACTTATTGGTAGGCTTACAACATTTGAATTAAGGAATTTTGACAATAGCCAACCTACTAGTGATGTTGCATTTCAAGCTACACCTAATGTTGGATCATGGATAAAAGGAAAGACTATTGTTTATGGCTCTAATGAATATGAAGGATTAGCAACTAAGGAGAAGGAGTTGGGAGACTTTGAAGCTTTCATTTCTAGGAGATTTCCTAAAGGAAAAGGAAATACAAAGGAAAAATCCCTTTTGCATGCTAGAATTGTAGACAAATCAGTCACTTTGCACATAGATGTCCTAACAAATAGAAAAAGGAACATGATGGAGAAAAGAAAAACAAATACAATAAGTACAAAGATTTCACTCAAAAAGAAAAAAAATATTTGTTACATAATTGAAGAGGAAGATAATGAATAAAATACTGATGGAGATGACAATGATTAAGAATAGTGTTTGTTACTATAAAAGAAGATCCCTCTACTGACAAGCTAAAATTGGTGAAGAGAAAGATTTGATCTCAAGTGTGAACTATAACAAGGATTGGATTATTGACAATGGTTGTGCATAACATATGACTAGAGACAAGGATAGATTAATAACCATGGAAAAATGTGACAGAGGAACAGTTACATTTGGAAATGGTTCTCCTTGCATGATTAGAGGTAAAGGTACTATTTCTTTAACTGATGATATCACTTGTGATGATGTTTACTGGGTTGATGGATTGAAATATAGTTTGTTAAGCGTATCTTAGTTGAATAAAAAAGGATTCAAATTTGAGTTTAGTAATGGAAAATACAAAATATTTGAGAAGACTAGAAAAATGATTGGTACCAGTGGTCAGACAAGATGAAATATTTTCAAACTGAATACTACAATTAGTTATTGTTTGATTGCTAAAGTAGAAGAAAGTTGGTTATGGCATAAAAGATTGTGTCACATGAACTTTGATAATTTAGTAAAGGTTAGAAAGAATAAAAGTTTTAGAGGTATATCGATACTGAATAAACCAAGAAATGTAGTATGTAAAGAATATCAGCTAGGTAAGATGACTAGTTCAAGTTTCTCAAGAAAATTCTGCTTTACTAAAAATATTTTAGACTTAGTGCACATAGATTTGTGCGGACCTATAAGTAAAAAAAGTTATAATGGAGACAAATAATTTACACTGTTTGTCAAAAACTACTCAAGGATGATGTCGGTAATGTTTTTAAAATTTAAATCTTATGCTTTTTATATGTTAAAAACATGCAAATCTAGAGTTGAAAAAGAAAATGGAAAAATTTGAAATGTCTTAGATCAAATAGAGGTGGAAGATTTACTTCTAATGAATTCAATGAGTACTATGAAGAAAATGGAATCAAGAGACAGTTGACTGTACTGAGAATGCCTCAACAAAATAGAATTGTAGAAAGAAGAAATAGATCTATTGTTGAATGTGCCATAACAATGTTAAATCAAAAAGGAGTTGCACAGAAATTCCAAAGAGAAGTTGTTAGCACTGTTGTATACACACTAAATCGGGTACAACTGAAGAAAGGAATAAAGAAGACACCTTATGAAATCTGGTATGGTCGAACACCTAATGTTAGTTATTTCATAATATTTGGAAGAAAATTTTATATTAAGAAAGATGATAGAAATGGAAATCTTGATAGTAAAAGTGATGAAGTAATATTTCTAGGATACTCTACTAAGAGTAAAGCATTCAAGTGTTTGAATAAACAAAAAATATGATAATTGAAAGTGCAAATGTAAGGATTGATGAATTTTTTAGAATAGAATGAAGAGAATAGTGTGAAGAAACCAGAAGGATATAGTGAATTTATTTACGTTGAACCTGAAAAGCTAGAAAAAAAAGCAAATACAAGCATCAATAACACACAACTGATAACAACACCGCTAAGTGAAACAAGTAATAGAAATGAATGAGTTCAAATTGTGGAACCTATAACACCAAGAAATATAAGGATTAATCACAGCTTGATAGATTTAATTGGAGATATGAGTGTTGGAGTATTAACTAGAAGTCTATTGAGAGCCAAGAATACTACATGTTTATTATCGGAGATGGAATCAAGATTGGTAAAAGATGCATTCAAGGATGAAGAATGGATATAGGAAATGAAAGAAGAGATTGAATAGATTGAGAAGAAAAAAACATGGATGGTATTTCCCAGACCTAAAGATAAAAATGTCATAAGAACTAAATGGGTTTTCAGAAACTAACATGATGAGAATGGTGAAGTAATAAGAAATAAAGAAAGATTGGTTTGCAAAGGTTATGCACCGAAAGAAGGACTAGATTATGGAGAGACTTTTACACCATTCACTAGATTGGAAGGAGTCAAAATATTACTGGCTTATGCAGAATATAAAGGATTTAAATTTTATTAGATGGACATTAAATCAAGATTTTTGAATGGAATACTAGAAGAAGAAGTCTATATTGAACAACCTGAAGGATTTGTTGCTGAAAAAGAAATGAGGAACGAATTTGAGATGTCTTTGATTGGAGAAATAAAATTCTTCATTGGATTACAAGTACAAAAAATTTTAAAAGGTATTTACATAACTTAGTCTAAGTACATTAAGGAGATATTGAAATTTTTTGGCATGGAAGATTCAAAACTTGTCGGTACACCCATGGTAACCAGTTGTAAACTATCAAAAGAGGATGATTCTAAGGAAGTGAACAAAACATTATATAGATCAATGATTGGAAAGCTATAGTATGGTGTTCACAGCAGACCTGATATTACACATGTAGTTGGAATAGTTGCTATATTTTCATCTAATCCTAAAGATTCACATATGATTGCAGTTAAGAGGATATTCATATATCTTAAAGGAACTGAAGCTTTAGGATTATGGTATGAAAGGAAAGGATATGTTAATCTTCAAGCATATACAGAAGCAGATTGGGATGGAAAAATTGATGAAAAAAAAGTACTAGTGGATGAGATTTTTATTTGGAAAGCAGATTAGTGTCATGGAAAAGAAAGAAGCAGAATTGTATTTCACAATCTACAGCTGAAGCTGAATATGTTGTTGTTGTGATTAATTGTCAACAAGTATTATGGATAAAGAAAATACTAGAAGGAATACATGAGAAAGTTGAAGAACCTGTTGTTATACATAGTGACAACACAAGTGCTATTAATATATCAAGAACCCGGTAATGCACTCAAAGACCAAGCATATAGCTATAAAGTATC
Source organism: Thuja plicata (assembly GCA_018584345.1). Lineage (NCBI taxonomy): Eukaryota > Viridiplantae > Streptophyta > Pinopsida > Cupressales > Cupressaceae > Thuja > Thuja plicata. The sequence continues at coordinate 2,509,525 of MU226188.1, forward strand.
ATTTTCTAAGGGAGAAGGTACAAGATAAAGAGGTAATATTGGAGTACATTCCTACAAAGGAACAAGTTGTAGATATATTCACTAAACCACTACCTAAGGAGAGTTTTAAATATCTAAGAGGTAAACTAGGGGTCCTACCACTATCAGAAGTTAACTAAAAGAAGATGCACGATGTATAAGTTCATATCACTTTAATAGAATATCTTAAGTATGATTTTATGTGCAGGCAGACTACTCTATGGGGGAGCATTCTAGGCAAGGAAAAGGAAGCAGACCAGAACAAGTACAAAATTAGAAGACAGTACAGTAAGGTTAATCACCCTTGGGACTATTGTCAAAGGGGGAGACAAGAGAAATAGGGGAGATGAGTAAAGTAAGGGGAGAATAAATAAATAGGGAGATGAGTGAAGAAAAGGAGAATAGAGAAGTGAGCATGGAGAAAGAAGAGAGATGAAGAAGAATAGATAGAACTGAAGATCAGTATAGAGAAAGCTACAGAACTGGAAGACTAGAAGTTTTCCAAAGTTTAGAGGTTTTCCATCAATACCAAAGGGTGATATTGTTGGCATATGGAGAGCTTGTTGGCATAACTTCTCTAGTTGTTAAAGAGATTAAGTTAAGAAGAAAGGTTAGACCAGTTATATAGTTTTTCATTAATTTAAAATAATAAAAGGAGAAAAGTATTAACTATCAGAGAGAAGGAAGAATTATCGGCATAAGGAGGTTAGCTATCAGCTACCAAAAACTATCAGTTAAAAGGAGATATCACAACACAAGTGACAAGGAGGAAGAACTGGAAATAGTATAACAATATTGATGAAGTTATGATCATTGGATCTAGGTTTAGATTTTGTTGATTAATAATTATCTACTTAAGGAAGAGACAAGATGAAGATTGGTATCATGACGAAGGAGAAGATAGAATAATGGTGGAACATAGACCTAATTGGAGAAGGATTTTTGCGATCACAAAAGAGGATACAAAGGATTGGTGTGGTATTTTATTATGTTAAGGAACTTTATTGGATCTAATATAGCCGAGATGGTATAAACTACAGATCATTTTGTAAGTTGTTACTTTCTAATAATTGTGACAGTAAAATCCCTTATGGGGTGACCCTAACAAGTCTATTGTAAATCCTTTAATAGGGTGACATTCTCAAAAGAGTGTTGAAAATTATCTAACCAGGTTACTCCTAAAAAGGTAGATGATTTAATGGGACTTTAGTTAAATCCATAGCTGGGTAGCATCTAACAGTGCTTTTGTAACCCTTAACTGGGCAAGCTCTTAACCAGGCATATTTCAGAAGTGTACAACTATTTGTGGACACTGATCTCACATCGTGCATTTTACCTAATAGGGTTTGCACGAGATAAATATTAGTGTTAATATTGCATGAATGTTTATCTTATGTTGCATGGATGTTCAATGTTATGATAACTAATAATACTGTTATAGGTTAATTAAGTTGCGATTGGTAAATCTATTCGGTGAAGATTTGGGATTGAGTTTTAAAGGTTAATTTGGTGATTACTGATTATAGGGGTGATAATGCAAACTTCAAGTCCTTTCAAGGGTAAATATCTAAAAGATATCTTTTTATTTTTTTGTACTTTCCCTTTATGTTGATTAATACTAATTGAGATTGTGTGTGTTTGATTAAATGACCTAAGGCTAGTTGATTGATTAAATGCAATGCAAGTAAAGTAGAAGCACCTATAATAATCAAGCACAAAAAAAGACCTAATATGATATATAAAATTAAGTGATATGAAATGAAAAAGAGGAAATTGGACTCACCTTGAGAGCTAGTAGAGGTCACAAGATCAGATATGAAAATGGAGTAGCAGGCTGCAACAGAAACTGAAATCGCAATGGATCCAGAACCTGCAAGATGAAATATGCTACCTATGAAAATTTGAAGGTCCCAAGAACATGTGAACTTGGAGGGTACAATTCACACTTGTGTATAGGTCGAGGTTGAATTGTACTTGCACTATCATAAAATTTGAGATCTGAATGTCCAACAGAAAATGTAACCCTAAATCAATCAAATTCGATCCCAAAAATTTGAAAACTTGCAAATATACTCCTACACATAAGAAAAATGGAATTTTTTTGGGGGCAAGGGGCTTTCCTTGGTCAAACTCCCATTTAGTAATTAACCTTGGATTGATATAAAACCATGTAGAAGAAAGAAAAATGTAAATATTCACCTCGCTTGTAAAACCTTCATGGATGGATTCGAATCCACTATCCACAAATATGTATGAATGCTTGTATGTTGAATGTAGGATGTTGGATGTATTCAAAAATGTAGTAGATCTGTAAGTTCAAAATCATAGATCACATATGTAAGGGTGGTCCCACAATAGTGTGTCCCACTTTTTGGCCAACTTTGACACTGAGATCAACATTTTGAGAAAAACTTCACTTTTGAACACCTGTTGCCGCAAAACTATTAGGAATTTGAAGATGATGTAAACTAGATTATTTTAGAATTTTATTTCTAGTTTCTATATATATATATATATATATATATATATTAAAAAAAAACATTTAAATTCAATTTTCCTTCTCCTTCGAAAAGTAGTTTGTGTGAAAAAACTATGTTTTTAAAGAGATACTATCACTTGGATTAGCATAACTTTTTTTTAAAATATGATAACAATGTAATTTTTTTGAGATTATATTTTTAACTTCAATATCTAAAGGATGCAATTGGCTTGATTCATTTTGGATCAATATTTCATAGTTTCTTAAGTTCTAAAGTGACAGTAACTGTAATTTAGACATAAGGTCACTTGGATCGCTCTAACTTGATCTGTATATATTAAAATTCATTTTTTATTTTTTATTTATAGAAAGGTAACACAAATATTTTTTTCCTACATATTTTTCATAATTTTCTTTTGTAATTTACTATTTTTCTCGAAGCCTTGAAGACACAGGTTGTTGAATGACCAAACAACCTATGTTTAGTTAAAGTAATATTTGAAAGTGACAATGAACTCAATATGCATTAAAATTATATTCATTAGAAAGCTTGATCCGAATAGCATCATTTGACATCATGTATTTCAAAAAATCATCTTTTTTGGTCCTTGTCCCAGGCTTTGGAAGGCCATTTTTTTCAGAGTTTTATTTTTTTTCTGAGGGCAAAATTTCAATTTTGGGGTCTTCAACCAAAGACCCCCTTTACTTGAAGGTATCTAAGGGGCTTCATGTGAAGGGTCTTCGCTCAAAGACACACATGTGAAAATTTCAGTGAGAAACACCCCGCCAAAATTTTACCCAACCTAGTTCTTGCGAACTAGGTCGGCTAGTTATGAGTTTTATTCAAAAAAAAAATAGAATGGTATAAAAGTATTGCTTTTTCTTTCCATTTTTCACTGAATTGCAATAAGTTAATTTATTTTTCTATTTTTGATCAATTTTCACAAAGGCATTTTTTGGAGGAGGGTTGTTATTTCTATTTTTTTCAAAGGCATAATTTTGGAGAGGAGAAATACTAGATCAAAGTATTTTTTTGAAGAAGAGAATTTTTATTGCCGATCTTTTGGAAGACATTTTTTGGAGAGAAGAAATGGGGAACAAGAAGGGAAGAAAAAGGAAATCTACTAGAAAAAGGTCACCTCATACCAAACAAATAAACCGTGAAGCTATATTGGTATATTATCATAAAACTAAGGAAGGTGAAGGACAAGCTGAAGTAGGAGGGTCAAGTCAAGTTGAAGAATTGCACATTGAAGAAGGGTTGGGATCACTCCCTACATAAGCTCAAGAAATTTATGTTGGAGAAGGGTCAGGATCATGTGCTCCTACTCACATGGGTGAACTTGTAAATTTAGCTCAAACTGTAAAAAGAAATATTAATTATAGAAACTTAGATCATTTACTTACAATAGATGTGGAGAATTTGAGATCAATTGCTAATGTTCAACCCTTAAGTCTTGCTAAGAAGAGGTCAATGAATACAATAGCAAGATAAATATTGCCTAAATTTGATAATTTTAAAACACTTGAACAAGCCCAATTGCTTTATATTATACTTATAAACAAAAAGTTGGAAGGGGCATTAAAGTTATTGGGTATAGACACAACATCAAAGAAGAAAAAAGTTGTTGACATGCAAACTGATATGATTGAAAATCTTAGGAAAGGTTTTAACCAGGTAGGGAAGCGATATCGAACTAAAGGTAACATCATTACAAGAAAATTTATGTTGACATCCATTGTAGTTAACACTATACTCCAAAAAAAGACAAATATCTTCAGTTTCATCTCGGATTGATTTTAGTAAAAACAATATCACGATATGTTAATAGAAGAATGACTTTGGATGATAGCACCTTAGAAGGCAATTGGGAAATTATGTGTAGAGATCCTCATTCTGATAGGATTGATAGAGGAATCAAGAATTTGGTCACATTATTTTGGAATGATAATATACTGTCATGACCAAAAGTTGGGCACAAACACACGAACAAAAATTTTTAAATAACGCATTAAAACGGGATACTAAAGTTACACTAGGGTAACATGCGCATGCAACACGGAGGTAGTTGACCAAAAGTTAAATAGAGTTGACCCAAGGTCCACTAAACACTGGAAAGGTGAATGGAACAACTAGGGTTCGCATAGACTCAAAGGAAGAGTCATACACGCAAATCAAGATAGCTTGAATAAAAGTCAACTAGGGTTGACCAAAAGTCAAACATCCCTTGATGTACGTGTAGGAGTATCCCTAAGGCCTCCTACACAGAGGAAGTCAAGGTGCGCAAAATGAGACAGTTGACCAAAAAGTCAACCCATGTTGACCAAAAAGTCAACTATCTCTGAAATGCGTAAAACTGAAATCTAAAGTTCTAGAGACTGCGAGGAACAACTGGTTCAAACCTCGAGACCAACGGATAAGATTTGACCATGGTTGACTTTAAAGTCAACTGTTCACAAGCCTGGTCAAAGGTAGTGATAATGCCCCTGAAAGACGTATATCGCGAAGCTGAAGGGGTTGAAATGACCCCCAAATCTATAGGACGTAAACTAGATTAAATTTTAACTGATTAATTTAATTAGGTAATAAACGTCTAAAACTTATATTTATAAATTTATGATCAATCATCCCCTGTCAAAAGAAAATTAAAACCCTAACATTTAATTAACATACGATATTTAAATTAAATTGATAACAAAATAACTCACGTAACTTTAAACTAATTCTAATCTTAACGAAATACCTTCTATAGACGACTGAATCTAAAATATTAGATCTCTAATTAAAATATCAATATAACAAAATCAAATCTAAGTTGGCATCTTACACATATAAGAATAATAAACCATTTAAAAAAAAATCCTAAATTAAAATGAATTAAAATCCTAAAAAAATACATATATAATCCCATATGCAAATAAATCAAAACCTTTTATAAAATCAAATCTAGCAATAAAATCTTAAAATATATTCTTTTTTTTTTATAAACTAAATCAAATCTTATTTAAATTATCTATAGATCAAATCTATTCTAAAGTATGAAATAACATTATATAAAAACAATCTATATTAAATTTTAAACAAACAATTCTATTTACATTATTTTCTAACCCTAAATACCAAAACTGAATATTATAATAACAAAACAAAAAAAATAAAATAATTTATAAACCGCCGAGAGCAAGGAAAACCGCAGAAGGCGGCGGCGGAAGAAGGAGAGCGGCGCGGTGGTGGCCGCAGGCGGCGGCACCACCGCCCGACTGTGTTGGGAGGGGAGGCAGAAGAAGGGACGGCCAGTGGACGTGGGGTCAGTGCTGGCTGGGGTGGGCCGACGCTGCTCGGCGGAGCCACACCCACTGCGGGTGGCCCGCGAGCCACGCGGCCCCCCCTTCTAACGTCGGCCGAGGGTTTGGGGGGGAGGAGGCTCGGCCCTCCCCCAAAGGCAAATTTAAAAAATGTTTTAAAATTTTTATTTTGCACGGAAAAGACGCCTGCCATTCGAAACGTTTGAATAAAAAGAATTTTGTTAAATTAGAACATGTTTAAGATGGGGTTTGTTTTTTTATTTTTATTTTCATATATGTATATTTATATATACATGCCCCTTCATGTATATATATATATATATATATATATTAAAAAAGGTAGTGTTTGTTTTTTTTTTGAACAAAATGACTGGTGTTCTTGGACTGTATTTTCTAAAACAGCGACTATTAGGGAGGCTTTTTTTTTAATTTTTATTAGATCATAACAGTCTATATTTTAATCTCCACGTTATAGTGGAAAGAAATTTTAATCTAAGCATTTTCACTTTTTTTTTTTTTTTTTTAAATCTAAATTTTCTAATTATAATAACACAAAATCCAATACATAAGATCATAACAAATAATTGCATTTATCCCTCAAGAACAAAATTAATTTAAGAATGTAAATAACATTAAAGTTTAATATACTTCTTTTAATTCCAAAGGTAAATATAAAAGATAGAAATTATAAGAATTCAATAACATGAATTTTCCCTCCAAGATTTTCCCCCTTTTCTTTTATACTTTTAAATGAAATAAAATTACGAGTATAGGTTACAAGGAAAATAATGAGAGATTACAAAACTTCTTAATGGTCGTAATACAACTTGCAGCAATGAGAATTCATATACATAAATGATACAATTGAACTTTTTACAGTGGTACCCATCTTTCGCATATAGGTCAGATACACCACCAGTGCCTCATCTGGTACCTGATATAAGGTGAAATTGACCATGGGGGCTCACCTCCCAACCTAGGCCTTTACAAGGCCACCCCCGAGCTTGGGGACCCAAACTGGAACGGGTCACAAACATAAACATCCAACAGACAGGAAGAAGAGAGAGACTCAAATACAAGAAAACCTTCCCAACATAGGATGCACATGAGGAAGTATCTCCAAGAGACATTCCTGAAACAGTGGTAGTGGTAGACCTCACTGAAGGAGAAATCCAAGATCACAAATAATATATGCAAGCCTCACATGGACTTGCCAAGGATCATCTTTACAAGATGCTATCCTAAATAACCTCCTTATACCTCCTAAATGCCCTCAGGCCCATCTTGGCTTCATGGGTATCGTGTTACCCCAAGTTTATC
>MU226188.1:2552065-2563902 GCA_018584345.1 Thuja plicata
TATATATATATATATATATATATTCCATATATAACTAACTAAAAGCAATTTAAAAACAAATATTTTTAATAATTTCTATAAGATCTTAATGTTTTCTAACATTTATACTACATTTTCTAATGTTTTGTAAATATTTTCTAACATTTACTAACATTCTACTATGGTTTTCTATCATTTTCTAACATTTTCTAACATACTAAGTTATAATTTTATAACATTTGCTAACATTCTACTACGGTTTTCTAACATTTTCTAATGTATACTAAGTTACAATTTTCTAATATTTTCTAATGTATACTAAGTTACAATTTTCTAACATTTGCTAACATATTCTAACATTTATACTATGGTTTTTTAATATTTTCTAACATTCTACTATGATTTTCTAATAGTGCTACTACAATTTTCTACCATATTCTAACATTCTACTATGATTTTCTAACATACTACTATAATTTTCTAACATATTCTAAAATTCAACTACAATTTTCTAACATTTCTACAAACTAAAAATTATTTAAAACAAATAACTAACTAAAATAAATATAAAAGAAATAATTTACAATAAAAAAATGAGAAAAATTTGTGTACCTGATACTACTAACAACCAGAAGAAGTCAAAAAATCTCAGGATGTGCTGATGTCATACTAGACGTCACTGATTTTCTCTAAGCCCCATGTCCACAAAATCTCCAACAGTAAATGGTGAAAATGAAATGGGTAGTTGGAAATTTGTAAAAAAAATCCAACTAATAATGGCTTTGCGCGAAGGGGGGCTTCACGCGAAGTACCTTAAGTGGGGTACTTCATGCAAAGACCCCCCTTCACGCGAAGTACCCTATGTGGGGTACTGCATGTGAAGCCAATTACCCCCTTCGAGCGAAGAGGGTACTTTGAATGAAGGCATCAAAAATGATTTTTTTTGGGAAGACTGATTTCCTTCATCTCAAAAAGTGGGACACACTATTGTGATTTCACCTGTAAATATGCTTGAATTCTTGAATTCTTGTGAAATGTTGATGAATGTAGGTATCCTCTCTTGATGGGCACTTCACTATCTCCAATGAAGAAATAAGCTATATCTATGGAAGGAAATGCATGTTTTATTAGATGGAATGAATGCCTCCAACGAATCTTTTCTTTTCTTGAACTCCTTGAAAGCACCTTAAACTTGATAGATTGCACTTGATGGCTTGAGAATTTAATGGATCTTTATTGTAAACTTGGATGTAGCTTGTGGTTATCATAGAACTAGTAGGTTTTTTTTTCAAATTAAGTGAATAGGCCTCCTTTTATACTAATTTTGGGTGACAAAACAAAAAGGGTCGACTGAATGTGAAGAACCCCAAAATGGGACTGAGTTGCCATGAAACTAGTGCCTCAAATATAGGTCAATATCAACCTATAACCCATGTACAGTTTGACTTCCACCTATACCCCAGGAGGCACAATCCACAAAAAAATCCTTAGGATATCAGGGGTGCAAAAGAAACGGTCAAAAATGGGCAAAAAATGAGGAAAGAGTGGTAAATCAAGCATAAATGCATCTATGTTCTACGAGATGACTAAAATGGGGCCTAAAAAGGTCTTCAAGCTTCCAAATTAATGGGTGCTAAATTTTAAGATGGTACATTTAGCCCCCACTTTAGTGAGAGTATGAGCCAAAATCAAACTCACGATAAAGTAGATCAAGTGCATGAGATGATCTCATCAAAGCTAAGGAGATAAGGAAACGTCAAGCCACTGAGTGACCTAAGTCCTCATCAAATAAAAAACTAAGACAAGAGAGACATCTCCAAAAAAAAGAAGGGGTGTGTGATTGGCTTGACCTAGTCAAAATTCTTGTCTTATTGTGGATCACACAAAAAGACATGCTACAAAAGATGGCATTTATATTCGAGTGGGTTTGTGTGCCACACTAGTCAACCCATTAAGGATTCATCCTTAGGATTTATGTCTCCAAAAGGGGAATCCCAAAAAAGTGATCCAGGAAAAAGGATTTGTGTGTCCTTAGGGGATAGAAATATGCAAATGTAGGGATCAAGCATTATGGATTTGTGTTTCCATAAGGGATCCAAATGAATAAGATCATCAAACATAGTGCGTGTCTAAAAAATGTGAGTGAAGTGTATGCCCCCATGTAAAAGCTACTGCAAACACCTTAATGAGAGTAATGGCTTTAATGGAGTGTACATGTATCTACTAGAGATGTTTCCACTATGAAATGCCCCAAATAAAGGACATATCAAGGGAAATGACACATGACAAAAAAAAGAGTACAAAAGGGATCTACCAACTCTGGGGTCACTAGGATCATATGATAATATATGAAATATTATGTCCAAATGAGATTTCATCATTCCCCAAAGGAATTAGAAATACAACACAATGGAAGAAAGACACGTAAGAGTTAAAAACAAGAGTCTTTCTGGGCTGAGATCACGGAGACCAAAAAGATTTAGTGCTACCATTTTGCATCATCCCAAGCGGACAACACAAAGAAATGTTTACGAACAATGGCACATGTAAAAAAAATCATGTAACAAAATATAGAAGAAGTGAGATACAAACAAAAGAATGATTACAAAATATTTGATTCCTTTATCACCTTGTGCCAACAGAGAAACATGGGTCATTTAAAGACATTTAGAAAAACATATAGCAAGAAACACATCGTGGGGGAAGCACATCATGACAAACAATCAAACAAAAAAAGAAAATAAAGTATCCACTATACAAGAGGAGCTAGTCAAGCATATCGTATGCCCCCCATCTCTTTCCATAGTGTTTAGGGAAGGTGAGAAACTTGCAAGAGGATAAATATCAAGCACATCACATGAAATAATAGCTAAACAAGGACCCTATTATGAAGAAAGGTCACTATGTTTGGAGTAAGTAGAAATAGATAATTGTTGTGAAATCATAGCTAGAAAATAATTATCAAGATTAGTAGTCTCATAATCATCAAAATCACTATCATGAATATAATTGTTAGTATTAATAACATCATCATTAAGAGTATCTTCTTCATCGAGATAATTGTAATAGAATCTAAGATACAAATAGAATCATCAATTTTATCCATTTTAACTTTGTTATTATTCACTTCCTCCATAGTTTCAAGAATGGTTGATCCAAGGAAAGGGAAGTAGGAGGTGTATGAGGTGAAGAAGGATACTCAGAGATGTGTGCACAAGCTCTAGCTTGACTCTTGCGACAACAATCATTAGCATGTCAATTACGTTTGGTATTGTTAGATATTTGAGATGGAGTGGGATCAATCAACATAGGCTCCTTTTCTTCTTTAGGTGGGAGAATAGGAGGTGGAGAAGTCGATAAAGGAGGTGGAGAAGTTGATAAAGGAGTAATTAGTGGTATAGGAAGAAGACCATGACTAGGATAAACTTTGGGTTTACTAAGTTCAACAATCTTCTTGGCTTTGAAGGCTTGGTATGATCAGAAAAGATAACCAGGACAATTTGGAGATGATTGAGGTATAGAAGGCCAAAATAAATTAAGGTCAACACAGTCTCAAGGCCTAGAAGGATAATAAATACTATGGTTAATGGTCTTTATTTCACCATCATGAATAAATTTAAGACATTTCTGAATAGAAGAAGCTACGGCTTGCATGGAGGACAACCTAGGAAAACTAAGCTTGACTTGAAATTGATCGGAGGTAGGAATAATAATGAAGGTATTATCTAGAACCTTACCACAAAGGTCCATGGGAAAAGATATAGAACCATGAGGATGGTAAAGGAAAAAATTTCAATTTTGAATTAAGGCATCATATTTATCATAGGAATCCTTTTGCAAATGTTTACTAAAAAGATGCTCTTCAATTATAACATTCACCATGCAAGTGGAATCAACAAGAACACCATGGGAAGGAATACCAAAAACCCTAGCAGTAATGTAAAGAGGACCATCAGGTGATTCAATTATTTCAGCAAGATCAAAGGTGATTCAAGGTTGAGGTTGAGGTTTATGTTGGATATGTTCAACATGGCTGGATTCTTCAACTTTATCATCATAAATAATATATGTGGTTAAAGAAGAAGGCTGCACAATAGTATTGGTTGAATGAGATGGAAAAGGATAGTATATATTTTCAAATTCTGGTTAGGAGGTGTGATAGATTTGTTTCCATTATTGATAACAGTATCAACAAATATAGCATTAGAATCAATAAGGTCTTGGATAGTGTATTTAATATAATAACACTTTTCAGTATCATGACCGGGTTGACGATAGTATTGACAAAAGGCTTTGGAATCAAAGGATCAAGGAAGAGGTTTTCTTGGATCAATTGGTTTGATAAGATGAAGCTTAAAAATATTAGAATTTAGTAATTTTTTCATCATATTATGCAAAGAATCAGATAAAGGAGTAAAATTGTGAGAAGGTCTAAAAACAGAGTATAGAGGAGCCAGACCTTTGGATGTTTCTGCCACTTGATCATCTTTTGTGTTGGATGATTTTTTGATCTTTATGTAGTTATTAGTCTTGTGAAATTTTTTAGGATAAGATGTGACATCACTCTTATCAATGGTAACAGGAACCATTGGAGTGTTTCTCTCAAACTAACTCACTTTTACATGATAATGATGAAGCATCGTGCATAATTGTGAAAAAGAAGAAAAATCAGTAAGGAGAATCTTATCTCTAATGTCATTTTGCAAAGTAGAAATAAATATGTGTTTTATATCAACATCACACATAGGATAATAAATCTAAGCATGTAAATTCTTAAATCTACCAATAAAGTCAATAACTTTTTCTTTAATACCTTGTATAGAATGCCTTAAATTAGTCAAAGCTATTTGAGGACAATATTGCTTTGAAATTTTTGAATAAAAACATTAGCAAGTTTTCAAAAGAATCAATGGAATAAGGAGGCAAGAAACAATACCATTGCAAGGCTTTGTCTTGAAATGTCCTAGTGAACAACTTAGTCATGAACCTATAGTCGTGAGAAAAATCACTACACAAGGTGTGAAAAGTTTTAACATGAGTAGCAGGATCACCCTTACCATTATAAGTCACAAGAAGAGGAATCTCAACATTTTGACAGATAACAACTTGAATAATGTTTAAGGATAAAGGATTAGCAATGTCACATGTGGGAATATTGCATTTGGATTGAGCCAAGGAAGCAAGTTGTTTCTACAAGGAAGAGATGGTTTGAGTTGGGTTATTAATGGTGGAATCGGTAGAAGAAATGATAGGAGGAGAAATATTTGAAATTCTTGGAATATTGTTATTGGAAGTGGAAGGAATGTTTGAAGAGAAAGTTGAATTGAAGTTGTGATAAGTGGAAAAGAATAAGTGGAGATACTAGGAATGGAAGTAGAGATAGGAAAATAGGTTTCAATATGTGTAGTGGTTGGAACATAGCCTAAGTCTTGAGCACATTCAGACATGGATTTGACATTGGAATTGATAATATGTGAAATTCCATGCAAGAGGTGAAGACCATGTTCATAATTACGAGAAATATTCCTCAAGGCTTCTAAAAAGGAAATTATTTCAACACTATAATTCTCTTGAGCTAACCAATGTTCCATTTTTTCAAATTCTCTTGTGATTTTGTCAATTTCAGAAGAAAAAACTCTTAAGAATTCATCTTTATCATGGGAAGAATGAGAAGAGTTGTTCTCCATGAGAATATTAGGATCATGAGGTAACATGTTGGTCTCATCAAGATTCCTAGGAAAGAAGGAGGGTTCAGGATCAAAAGAACCCATGAGCCCATGACTTCTGCTAACCAAAATACTATAAGTTGGACTCAAGGTGAAAAAGCTCATACACAAAGGGATGCAAAGAAGTATATCCTATATCCAAAGGCATACAATGTAACAAAGAACAAAGTAGACCTAGAGATGAAATAATAACGAAGATGCAAAGGGAGATCACACATAAATTATCTAACCACTTTATCAAAAGGTATAAAGCATGAAAGCATCGAGTTCACCAAAATGTAACATAAAAAAGGGAAGTTGTTTATAATGTTATTTCACCAAGTCTTTTATGTATATTAGGGAAAGAGAAAGAGGGATCCCAAAATATAACCTTAAAGAGAATCCAAATTAGATTAGCACAACCCAAATGGATATAGGGGTACTAATGAAAAATTCAAGTCCTTTCAGGGTAAATATATAAAAGATATTTTTCATTTGTTGTACTTTTCCTTTATTTATATTGATTGATATTGATTAATGCTAATTGAGATTGTGTGTGTTTGATCAAATGACCTAAGGCTAGTTGATGGATTAAATGCAATGAAAGTAAAGTAGACGCACGTATAACAATAAAGCACATAAAAGGATCTAATATGATATCTTAAAGTAAGTGCTATGAAATGTAAAATAGGAAATTGGACTCACCTTTAGGGCTAGTAGAGGTCACAATATTAGATATGAAAATGGAGTAGCAGACTGTAACAGAAATTGAAGCCGCATTAGATCTAGAGCCTACAAGATGAAATCTACCACCTGTGAAAATTTGAAGGTCCTAGGACTAGGTGAACTTGGAGGGTATAGGTTGCACTTGGCTACAATTAGAAGTCAGCTTGTACCTACACTATCCAAAAATATAAGATCTAAATGTCCGACAGAAATTATAACCGTAAATCAACTAAATCCGATCCCAAAACTTGAAAACCTACAAATATGCTCCTACACAAGAAAAATGAAATTTTTTTGGGGGGGAGGGGTTTTCCTTGGTCAAGCCCTCATTTAGGAATTAACCTTGGATTGAAATAAAAGCATGTAAAAGAAAGACAAATGTAAATATTCACCTCACTTTCAAAATCTTCATGGATGGATTCAAATCCGCTACCTATAAATATGTATGAATACTTGTATGTAGAATGTAGGATGTTGGTTGTATTCACAAATGTAATAGATCCATAAGTGCCAAATCATAGATCATGGATGTAAATATGCTTGAATTCAACTTGAATGGTTGAATGCTTTTGTAATGTTGATGAATGTAGATCTCCTCTCTTGATGGCCAACTCCACTATCTCTAATGAAGAAAGAAGCTAGATCTATGGAATTAAATGCATGTTTGATTGGATGGAATGAATGCCTCCAATGAATCCTTTCTTTGCATGAACTTCTGGAATGCACCTTGAACTTGATAGATTGCAATTGATGACTTGAGCATGTAATGGATCCTACTTGTAAATTTGGATGTAGCTTCTGGTTATCATAGAACTTGTAGGTTTTTTTGAAATAAAGTGAATAGGCTTACTTTTATACCAATTTTAGGTGTAAAAATAAAAAGGGTCGACTTCACTAGGCGGGAAAATGTGAAAAACCCCAAAATGGGTTTCACTTCCCATGAAGCCAGTGCCTCAGGTACAAGTTGACCTTGACTTGTACCTTAGGTAAAGGCCATCTTCAAATTGTACCACAAGAGGCACAATCCATGGAAAAAGACTTAGGAGCTTGGGGGTACATCAGAAACATGCAAAAAATGAGGAAAAGCATAAAATCAAGAATTAATGCATCCATGTTCTAGGAGATCATTAAAATGAGACCTAAAAAGGTCTTTGTGTTAGTAATAATTGAGAGGGGGGGTGAATCAGTGGCCTCAAAAAATTATCCTTCAAACTTAACCACCAAACAATAAACCTCAGATTATTATGTCCCTACAAGATGCATGCCATGAAATACTAATATTGATTAACTGTCTGTCAGTTTTCTCTGTCAATCTGTATTCTTTCTTGATTACTGATAAGTAGTATAACTATTTACCAAAACTCAATAAATAAGAAGAGTATACCGATCAATCCAGTGTTAACTATGTCAGATACAAAACAATATAGAAATGAATCATACACACATAACACATGAATTTTTAACATGGAAACCCTGTTAGGGGAAAAACCACTGGGACCGATACCCCAAATTTTCACTCTTCTAAAGTGAGCCTTGTTAGGAGCCAACCCTGTTAAAGGTTACAAACACACTATTAAGTGCAATCTTGTTAGAGGATTTTATACATAGAGGTTGTCACTTAGTATCAGGCATCTATTGGTACCATCCTTGAATCAGCCTCCTTCTTAGACTGTTAATAGGTATCGGGCAAATCCAATGCTACTTTCATGAATCAACCTTTTTGGCACTCCTTGGGATGTACCTGAATATATAGAAGACTATTAAGTCCTATTTAGATAAGAGACTTAATGCTTCAATGGTTAAACTAAAACACTATGACCTATTCATATTGCAACTTTGAATTGCAGATTTTTAGATCTATTTAAGTACATTACCTCTCTGATCAATGTATTGATTCAATCCTTTATGCTCCATACTTTCTACTCTGTGATGTTGTGCTTCACTGTTCATCGATGTCTGCAAAATTCTTTAGCTCTCCTTCAGCTTGTTTGATCAGGAATGTATGAATTTATTCTTCATCAATTTCTCTTCAGTATCCTCTTTCTATTCACTCCCCTTAATCCCATTCATAAATGAATTAAGCTTGTCTCTTATATAGACATAATATTCACTATTTCTTGATTCTTGGCGTGAAAAAAAATCTAGCCAATTTGATTTAAAGAATAACTCCTAATTTTTCTTGTAATTATCTTCTTGCCAATTCTACAAATCATCTTTTAATCAATCACTTAACTTTGGTCTAATAAAACAAAGAAAACAACTAGTTATGTCTATCTTTAGCTCTTGCCAGCTAGATATTTTATCATTTTCTAAACTCTCTGTTCCGTCTGTCACCTCTATATTTAGTTGTTGGTGACAACTAATAGTTCCATCGGTGAGACTCCTGTTAGCTTCATGATCTCCATCCATTAGGAATCATTAGAATTTTACTCATTGGGCAACCTTCTAACTTTGCTCTTCGGGCATCCTGTGGTTTTTCTTTGTCAGGCAAAACTATACTTTAGCTCATCGGGTATCACTGTGACTGTTCTTCTTTGCTCTGACCATCGATATGCACTCTATCGGTGTTGTTTGTCACCAAGTAAATAATTGACTTTTATGCATTTTTGAAAGCATAACCTTTGTTCCATTGATTCTCTGAAGTCTTTGGCATTATGTACATGACCATACAGATGATATCAAGTTGACATCAATGACAATACAATATATTAACTATTTTAATGCCTTGCATTATCTTCAACTTAACATTGTCAAACATCCAATCAGTTACATGTCATCAATCTCTCCCTTTGGCATTGATGGAAATATACTATATTATCACACTATACTATTTCTAATACAATATAAAATACAACAGTTGAGATTCATCAAACTACCAATCTTTTTTTTCTGATAACCGATAAATGTCTGACCATCGGTAAGCTTTGTTTTATCTTAGATTTGATTCTTGCAGCTCTCTTTCTTTTGATGTGTTGAGTCCCCTCCTTGTGTCAATTTCTCTCCCTTGACTGTTCTTTCTCTTTTGATGTCATTTCCTCTTGTCAGCAACTCTCCCTTTGTAGAATCTTTTCATATAATTTTCTCTCCCTTAGGATATAATCCCTCCCTGTTGGAGTAATGTAATAGTGGATAATATCTATCCCTAGAAATATCTGATAATATGGATAATTTATCTCCCTTTGACAGCAATGCCAAACAAATATTTTACAAATATCTTACATTCATGTCAAAAAATGATTTCTTTCCATCCATAATATATTCCTTGAATTTCCCTTATCCATCAATAATACAACAATATGTCATGGTGCTCGGTGAAGATGTATACCTGTGTGTATATAGATGTAGCTTTGAAGTTCATCTTTTTTCTTGCATCAACATTAATGATATTCTGATAATATGTAGGCTGATGTAGCCTTTAGTCATTTTACTAACTGGTATTCAAGGTTTTGACCCCTAGTCTCTTTCTCAAGTACTCAAATGTATCCTTGGGCAGTGGATTGGTGAAGTTATGGGCCAATTGTTCTTTTGATTTCACATACTCAAGTGTCACTTCCTTTGCTTGAACTTGTTCTCTCAAATAATGATACTTGATTGTAATGTGTTTACTCTTAGCATGCATGACTGGATTCTTGGAAATGTTTATTGCACTGGTGTTATCACAATAGATGATCACTGGTTCTAAGATCTTCATATGCATACCTTCCAGTAACTATTTGAGCAATTTGAAGTAGCAACAACATACTCTACTTCTGCAATAGACTGAGAGATGCATCCTTGCTTCTTTCTAATCCATGTGACAAGTTTGTCACCCATAAAGAATGCTCCTCTAGTTTTGATCTTCCTGTCATCAAGATTTCTAGCCCAATCAGTGTCGGTAAACACCTTAAGTTAAAATTTTCCTTCTCTTCTATACCATAAGCCATACTCCTCAGTATTCTACAGATATCTTAGAATTATTTTCACAGTAGTCATATGTGATTCTCTAGGGTTAGCAGAAAATCTAGCAACTATTCTTATTGCATCTGCAATATCTGGTCTAGTGTGTACAACATACATGAGTTTTCCAATCATTGATATGTACAAAGTTTGATTTACCTCTGTTGTCTTGTCCTCCTTTGTCAACTTACATCCAGTAGCCATCGGTGTTCCAACTGGTTTGGAATCTTCTATCTTGAATATTTTTAGGACCTCTTTAATGTATTTGGACTGTGTAATGAAAATACCTTCACTTTTTTGAATGATCTATAGACCAAGAAAGAACTTGATCTCTCCAAACATAGATATCTCAAACTCTTTTCTCATCTCATTAGCAAATTATTTTCATAGCATATCATTTCCTCCAAATATGATGTCATCAACAAATATTTTAGCAATCAAAGTGTTAGCATCAGTATCTTCCTTTAAATAAAGATTATTGTTTTCATTAGTCCTTACAAATCCAATACTTATAAGATAGGAATGAAGTCATTCATACTAGGCTCTAGGAGCATGTTTCAATCCATAGAAGGCTTTGTGAAGTCTACATACCATGTTTCTCTTGTCTGGATCGACAAACCCTTCTGGTTGTTCAATGTATACCTCTTCTTCAAGTATTCCATTCAGGAATGCAGACTTGACATCCATTTGATATACCTTGAATCCTTTATATGCAGTATAAGCAAGTAATATTCTTACTCCTTCTAGCCTAGCAACGGGTGCAAAGGTCTCTCCATAGTCTATACCTACCTCTTGTGTATACCCCTTGCATACTAGTCTTGCTTTATCTCTTGTGACTTCTCCATTCTCATTCATCTTATTCCTGAATATCCATTTAGTACCGATGACATTCTTTTCATATGGTCTTGGCACAATTGACCATGTCTTGTTCTTTTCAATCTGCTCAATCTCATCATTCATAGCACTTATCCATTCTCCATTATCAAGTGCAGTATTGACAGATTTTGGTTCAAACCCACAAATTAAACAATTTGAGTTTAAAGACTTACTTCTTGCTCTTGTACTGGCTTTCTTATCTCCTATGATCTAGTTCTCTGGATGGTTCCTTCTTACATATCTTGCAAGTATAGGTTCATCTCTTTGTCTATTAGCTTGATCATCATTTTTTCCTTCATTCTATTCTTGATCACCTTGCACATTATTTTGATCATTATCCTGACCGTCAGTATTTGCAGCCTAACCGTCGGTTGCAACATTCTATTGTTCTGGAATTAAGCATTGTTTCTCAGGAAAAGTGTTGGGTTCTTCACAATATACAAACTTGTTGTAGTCCTCTGGTTCTTTTGTGCTTTCCAGCTCATTCTTTTTCTGCAAATTCATCTATCTTTACATTTGCACTTTCAACAATTTTGTTAGAAGCCTTGATAAGACATTTATAAGCTTTGCTCTTGGTGGAATACCCTAGAAAGATACCTTCATCACTTTTGGTGT
>MU226188.1:2584234-2623363 GCA_018584345.1 Thuja plicata
AGATTAAGAGGCAAAAAGAATTGATCAATGGTTGAGATTAAGAGGCAAAAACCCACCACTTAGGAAGATGTGATGAAAAAGGGATTTTTATTTAATTTAATTTAATTTACTGCATTTTTCAACAAATTAAGTGCTTTAAGTGAGAATTTTTATTTATTTAATTAAAAGAGGGGTTTTCTTTCAATTAAATAAATTAGAAGAATTTTATTTAATTAAATGGGGGAAATTGAATTTAATTAAATAAGAGAAATTTTATTTAATTAAAAGGTAGAAATCTACTTTAATTAAATAAGATAAATTTTATTAAATTAAAAGGGAGATTAAATCTTTTAATTAAATAAAATAAATTTTATTTAAATAAAAAGAAAATTAAATCTTTTAATTAGATAAAAATGATCAAACCTTAGGAAATATTGACATAATTGAATAATTGAATTAATTACAATTTGATCAAGGAAATTAATTTGAATTGAAAATATTGCAAAGCATCGATTCAGGAAATTGATAAAATGATAAAATGGGGCTCAAAGTCTAGGCGACCATTTTAGGGTGCATACACCTCGGAGCTTCCATAATCCACAAGGATAGGGACATTTTCCTTCCTGGTCTCTATATCAGCAAAATTGTTTCCCTTAGTGGCCAGGAACCCTTTTTCCTTGCCAACTCCATAGACCACCCTCTTGGCCTGAGTAGTAGAGGCACCAACACTTTTAATAACATACTTCCCTTTTGAGGTATCATCTCATCCTTTCTTGTTGCAACCATACAGAGGGGAAGCAACATTCTTCTCAGTGAGACTTTTCCTTTTATCAGGCACATTAGGCCCCTTCCTCGAAGTAGCATTTTAATGTAGAGGGGGAGGGACATACTCATAATCCTCCTCCATCTCCCAAGCCTTGTTAACAAAATCACCCATCTCCATCAAGGAAATCATTTTTTCATGCACAACAAGCTCCTTCCTAGGAGTAAATTTAGGGTTTTTCACTAGAGGATAAGGGAAATCCTCTTCATCTTCCTCTATCTCCCAACCCTCATTAGTAGAATCTCCACTTCTTTCCCTAACCACCTTAACCACAGAATGAACCCTAGGGGGACATTGAACAAGCCTAACTTTGAAATACTCCAAGATAAGAAGAATGAGACCATAGTGTAAAACTTGATGCTTCAAGTGGTTTTTTCTATCAAAATCAATGCTATCATTCAACGAAGATAATTGGTAAAAAGGAAAAGATATACAAATCATATATCTAAAATGATATAACATTACCAAATGATAACCATGAACCCTGGTAAATCTTCCATTTAAAGTGAAATACTCCATTATGGGCTTTAGGACCTCCCACTAGATCTCTTTAATCTTCTCCAGGTCATAGTAGGAATTGTTACCCTTTACCAGCACTTCCTGTTACTCCTTACTTTTTCAGAATTTCTTCACCACTTCCTCTCAAAGCTTTCCATGTTTGAATAATTTGATACCCTCTAGAGAGAGCCCAATAATCTCAGCCACCAGAGTCTCATCGACCTCCACATTATTACCAAAAAAATTTATTTTTCAGTTCCTCCACTCCTAGATGGAGATCCTCATCACATTTTCATCATAGTCATGGATTCTTCCCAAATATTTTGTCACACCACCTTTCCACAGCTGGTGCCAAACATCAACATTACTCCTTACATCACAACTTGTAGGCTCCACTCTTCTTAGATCGCCACCCATGTTCACAAAACTAGAGCATAGAGAGCACAAACTATGAAACACCTTTCTCTCAATCATTAATCTAGTAGCCCCAAATAGCCACAAAAGCACCCAGAAAAGTGTACGAGTACTTTAGGGATATAATGACATAGAGAAATCTCGGATAGTTGCCACTTCTGGAAATAAATTCATCATAATCAATAGTAATATTCATTATTAAAAGGTGGGTTTCTAGTCCCCCCATGTATGTGATCAAATATAAGGAGAGAGGTGACCTCAACATCCAGTGTTTTTTCCCCTTCCCAAATTTTAATTTCCTTAGACTTAACGCCTAGGTTGGCCAAACAATCGACCACAATATTTACCTCTCTATCGGCATAAGAAATATAACATTTATCAAAGGATTGGATGGTATCAATAGCCTACTTAATGATATTTCCAATAGTACAAGATGCCACATTCACCATTTTAAGACATTTGATAATATTATTGGAATCACCCTCAATCTAGACCTTTCTATAATTAAGGTGCTTAGCGATCTTAAAACTTTGGTAAGCACCCATGACTTTGACAAGGTGATTAGGCTGAGTTCCCAAGGGAAGTTCCACCACTACAATACAGTTTCCATACTCATTTTTATCACTCCCCCACACCCAGCTAGACCCAAATTGCCCTTCGCTACCCCTAACAAAATTAATTTTCACCCAACTCCTAGGAGGGTAAAGCCACACCAAACCATTTCTTTTTTTCTTCATGCTAACAAAATTTGAGATATCAATTTTAAGGAGCCAATCCTTAGATAATATGAGCTCCTCTTCATTACATCAAGTCCTTGGTTTTAGTAAAATATTAGAAGAAACTAGATTATTGTTTTCCACCAAAACCCTTAAAATTTTCTCAAAGACCACATCCGGAGGCAGAGCTGAATCCCTAAAGATCCTCTTATTCCTTTCCTTCCACATGACCCAAATGATATGTGTAAATATAAATGACCAAAGAACCTTTATGTCATGATTGTCTAAGGGACAAGACCATTGGTGAAATAATTTATAGATAGACTCAGGGAATACTCAACTAAGATTTCATTTCTGCAAAATAAAAGCCTAGACATCCTTGGTATACAAGTGCAATAGAGAAACAAGTGAGGTGAAGACTCTTCCACTTCAGTACACAAGTAGCACCTATTAGGAATCATAAAACCTATTCTACAAAGATTGTCAGTAGTTAAAACATTATTCTGTATAAGGAGCCAGAAAAATATTAACCTTAGGGGTAAGATCTTTCACCCAAGCCTTAGCCCAAAAGGGATGATATGAAGGGGAAATATATAGATGGGAAACAAATGAAGCAATAGAGAATATTCCAGAAGAAGTTCTATCCCAAATATGTTGGTCTTCATACTCATGATTGATAGTCCAAGCACTGAGATATATCTTGATAGGCATGAGGGCCATGTTCACCTCATATAAGTTGACCCAATTCTAGTCCCACCAGTGATCAACCATGAACACACCAAAAATATCTTTGCATCTATCAATGATTGGAGAAAAGAAAGGGATACTAACTAGAGGTTCTCAAGGATCCATCTATCTTCACAGAACCAAATGAATTTGCCATTACCCACTTTCCATCTCATGCCTAAAGAAGAAATTGTATCAATAAATATATTAAGTGAAGAGCTCCGTTACGGATGTTTCCTTTTCCATATAGTGTTCCACTCCCTTTTCTCTCCAAAAGTTCTCCAAATTTGTTTGGCCAACAAAGAATTATTAAAGAACTTGATGTTTCTGATACCAAGGCCTCCCATTGCTTTATATTTGCAAACATTATCCCAGGCCAGAAGAGGCAGACATTTTTCTCCTCAAACCCTTACCAAAGGAAACATTTTTGGATTTTCTCAATAATATCCACAAATTTTGAGTGAATCTTAAAAAGACTCAAAGCATAGACATGAATATTCTAAAGAGAGGAATTAAGTAATTGAATTTTACCTACATGACTAATAAGATCTCCTTTCCACCCACCAAGATTAGTATTAAACATGTCAATAAGCAAATTCCAAAAGGCATCTAGTGGTTTCAAACACAAGAGGAGCCCCAGACAAGTAGCGGGGAGATAAGAAATCTCACAGCCAAGGATTTTGGAAATTCTTCTTTAGATCTTTCCTTCAGAGTGTTGATGAAGAAGAGGGAGCTCTTAGCCCAGTTTATAAGTTTCCCTGAGGCATTCTCATAAACATTAAGGGAGTCCTTCAACATCCTATCTTCCTTGGTAGAATAATTACCCATCAAAATGGTATCATCAATAAGTTGTTGGTGAGAGAAAACCATATTTTTTGAATAAGGACAAAGACCTAAAATAGTTCCTTCCCAAAGTATCTTCAATAAATATTTACTAAGACTCTCTGCCAAAATAGTGAATAGAATAGGGGAAATGGGGTCCCCCTATCTAAGGCCTCTGGAGGGCTTGAAAAAATGGGAAGCAGAATAATTTACTAAAAAAAGTAGATATTAACTGCCTAATAAGTTGGAGAACCTTTTTTCCAAAACCAAATGTTTGCATAATTTTCATTAAAAAGCTCCAATCTAGAAGATCATAAGCTTTAGATAAATCTAGTTTCATTAAGAAACCCTTCTTCTTCGAAGCTTCCAAGGAATAGATATTCTCATGAACAGTAATGATGGAATCCCAAATTTGACGACATGGAATAAACCCATTTTGTTGTGGCAAGATCACAGAAGGGAGGATCACCGGAAGCCTTGAAGTAAATCTTGTAAAAGGAGTTGTAAAGGATTATAGGGAAAAATTTATCCTTAGAATCCACAATGAGGGACTTAGGGACCAAAATAAGAAAAGTGGAATTGATCTCCTTTAACGGGTTTCTAGCTCCAAAACATTCCTTCACAACACTAGTAACATCATATACCAAAATATACCATAAAGTCTGAAAGAAGAACATAGGGAAACCATCAGGGATAGGGTCCTCCCCCAAGACAACATGATTAGAGTCAATTAATTTGTTATGGTTTACAACATTCAAACTAGGATCCTCAGAATGAAGAGAAGAAAATAAATGAATAGCTTCCCCCTACATCTCCTCTTCCTTATCCAACCTAGAACCATCAACAAAGATGTGGGTAATATTTTTAACAGCCTTGTTCTTTTGGGATGTCATGTGAAAGAATTTGGTATTTTTATCCCCGTTTGAGAGCCAGAGAACTCTAGACCTTTGCTTCCAAAAAATATCCTCTCTAGAAATAATATCATAATATTTCACCAGAACCTCATTTTCATTTTCAAGAGAGACCGAGCTATAACCCTCAATTTGGATTTTATCTTGAATCTCCTTTAGCTCTATTTTAGTGGCAATTTTAGAAGAAAAAAAGTCACCAAAAACTTCCTTATTTCAACTCTTAACTCTATCTTTGATGAATCAGAGTTTTTTAGCAACCTTGAACACAACAGAGTCATCCACAAGGATCCTTCACCATTTTCTAAAACACTCCTCTAGGTTTGGGTAATTAATCCACATATTTTTAAATATGAATGGGATTTTCCTCTTCCCCTTAATAACATTTGCCACAAAATAAATAGGGAAGTGATCTGAACCAACTCTATAAAGACCATTTAGTGCACATTAAAATTTAATCATATAATCATTAGAGATAAGGGCCATGTCAAGATAAAATTGAATGAGGTCATTTCTAGACCGACGATTGGTCCAAGTGTAGCTAGCCCCCTTAAGATCAACATCATGAAGAGCTTGACAATTTATGAAATCCATTAGATCCATTTTTCTATCTGAATGAATCTAGGATCCTCCATATTTTTCAGAATCTTGAAGGAGAGTATTAGAATCTCCCATAACCATCCAACAGTTATCCAAAAAATTCAACCTACTAGAGGCCAGTCTATTCCAAAACCTTCTTCTAGAAGCTTTAGTATTAGGGACATAAATATTAGAAAGAACCCAAATAATTCATCCCTAATATGATGAAACCTTACCGAGATAATGTTATCATCAATAGACAATAATTCTCCCCTAATGTGATTCACATTCAAAAAGACAATAGTGTTAACCAACTGATGGTAATGGTGATGAAGACAGAGTTTTAGAAGAACACAAGAAAGTAGAATGGTTAGATCAGTTGTTAGTTTTTCATTGATGTCAAGCAATTGATTTCTGGTTTATATTAAGTTGCCATATCAATCGGAGAGGAAATTAATTGGGAAGGTAATAAAGATAAAAAAAAATGATAAGGAACTATTGATATAATTGTTTTTACTTAACATTTGATTTTGTTAAGACGGTAAAGCAGAAAGGTCAAGTTGGTAAAGGGAAGAACCTATTTACCGAGCAGTGAAGTTTTTGTTAGTCAAGCAAAGAAAAGATAGTCACCAAGAGAATTTGACAACTGAGAAAGGTCAGTTACTGAGGAAGTTAGGTAACCAAGCGTAGTCAGATACTGAGTGAATATATTCACCAAATTTTCCAAGCATGAAGACAAATTTTTTTGCAAGATCTATGGTCATGAAGAGTAAAGTTCAAAATTAGTGATGTAGATTAAGCGGCAAAAGAAAGTTGTGAGTTCCAATAAAAAGTGCAAGTCATGAGGCACATTTAACCGCTTAGCCGACTTGCAAATACATTGAATCAATTCATTTTTAATGATTGAATTACTGAGCACAATTAAGGGAAAACCTAAGCAATAGGTTTAAGAGGCAAAACACAGGCCTATATATTAATGAGTATGTATGTTTATACAGAGTTTCTAGCGAAGTGATAAGTTGAAGAGATAACAAGAAGAGTAGTGAAAGAGTTGGATAACCAGTCTAGAGGAGAGAATGATGATTTGATGAGTTGTTGGTGCCAGTAAGTTTCAGAGAGAAAACAAAGGATCTGATCAAGCAAAGTATAGTTGAAGAATCACAGGTCACATTAGTACACTATTGCTTACTAACATTTGTAACAGAAAATATCTTAACCGAGTGGATCTAACAAGTCCTTTTGTAAACCCTTGAGAAAGGTAAAATTCTAGGATGAATATTTAAGCCCTCTAACCAGGCCACTCCTAACAGGGTGAAGATCTTAACAGGTCTAAGGTAAATCCCCTAACAGGGTCACATCTAAAAAATGTGCATTGTAATATTTAACAGGATTGACTCTTAACCAAGCATACTTCAGAAGAGTATTTCTTTTGGTGGGTGACATATCCCATGGAGGTTTTTCCCATATTGGGTTTCCTCATTAAATCTTGTGTTACATGTGATGCTTGGTAACTATGAATGTTATTTTCTTATGTTATATTCTTTTATCAAGTTTGTGAAGAGTTTACAAGTTTCAGTTGATGTTGTTTGAATCACATAGTTGAATCAGAGGTTTAGAATTAAAGTATTAAGGTTCAATATTTTGTGATTCACNTGTTTCCCCCCCCCCCCCCCCCCTCTCAGTAAACCATATTTATTAGGGTAAACCAACAATTGGTATCAAAGCTAGTGCTCTCAGAAGATAAGTTTAAAGGTACTTGAGTTAAAGGTCCAAAGATGTATAAGAGGGAAGCACCAAAGTTGAATATGAATAAATTTTGTACATGGAAGAGAAGAATGAGGATTCACATATCTGGTATTGGAGATTAGGCACTGGATCATCTTGACAATGAGTACTCACCTCCACTATTTGGTCCTCTAACACTTGAGAAGATAAGAGAAAGACAAGAACATACACAAGTGATGATAGAGATAGTTCTTCTACCCTCACCGACCTAGAGTTCAATGATTTAGAAGGTTGTACTACTGTTAAGTAGATGTGGGATAGTCTTACACTAGTTTTTGGCAAAGATCAACATGTTTAGAAAGCTAAGGCTAAAATCTTAAGAGGAAAGTTTGAATCAATAAAAATGAAAGAAGGAGAAAACATTACTTCATATAGCACAAGACAAAAGGAGATTGCTATTGCAATTAGAGGTGTTGGTTTAACCATTAATAAAGAAGATGTTACAATAAATATGCTTAGAAAAATGCTACCTATCTATGCCATTCATGTGTTTTCTATTCAAGAGCTGAGATCCATTCCACAGATGGTTGTTACTTTGGATGCTATAATCGGTAAGCTAACCGCTTTTGAGATAAATAATTTTGATAATAGTTTGTCTGCTACTTCTAAGATTGAATCTACATTCAAATTATCCTTGTGTATTGGGAAGTCTAGAGATTCTAGATCTAGTGATGGATATGCAAGTAGTGCTAGTGAAAGGTTTCATAGTTGTAAGAGTGAGCTTGAAGATCTATATGTTGAAGATGAAAATAATGAAGCTAAATTTGAAGCATTATTGGCTAGGAGACTACCAAGAGGTAAAGGAAAGTACAAAGGTAAGCTACCTTTGAAATGTTTTTCAAGCAACAAGATTGGTCACATGGCTTCTTATTGTGCTGACAATAATGAGAAGAGAGATAACAAAGACAAAAGAAATACTAAGAACAGATATAGAAGATTTAGATATTTCAAGAACAAAGGAAAGAAAGCATGCTACATTGCTGATGGAGGTTCATCTAATGATGACACCGATGATGATGAAGAATAAGTTGTTTATGTTTCTATTAAAGATGAATCTAATGAAGAGAGGTACATTGAAGAAAATTCTTGAATATCACAAGTAAGTAAAATTGATACATGAATTATAGACAATGGTTGCTCACACCACATGACCGGTGATACTAACAAGTTTATTACTTTGAAAGATCATAATGGTGGTAATGTAAGATTTAGATTTGATGCCCCATATCCTATAAAGGGAAAATTTTCTATAATTCTGCTAAAAAATACTAAGTATGATGATGTCTATTGGGTTGAAGGCCTCAAATAAAATTTGTTGAGGGTGGCACAGTTAGACAATATAGGTCACCGACTAGAATTTCAAAACAAGAAGGTTAAATTATTTGATCAAAAGGGAAGTCGGATTGCTACTGGAGATCAATCTAAAGGTAACTTATTCTACCTTGATACATCCATAAAGAGTTTTTTTTTATCTAAGACTAAAGATGTACGACTATGACACAAAAGGCTATATAATGTTAATTTTGACAACTTAATCAAAGTAAGTAAGAAGAACATGGTAAAAGGTATACTAAGTCTAGACAAACCTAATAATGCAAAGTGTAAAGGATGTCAAGTAGGTAAGATGATTAAATTGAGCTTTACAAGCAAAACCTATACAACACAAGGTATATTTGAATTACTACACACCGACCTATGTGGTCCCATGAGAATACAAAGCTACTATGGAGATAGATACTTCATATTGTTTGTTGATGATTATTCTAGAATGATGTTGGTTATGTTTTTAAAAGAAAAATATGATGCATTTCAAATGTTTAAGTGGTACAAAGATAGAGTTCAAAAAGAAACAGGGAGATAGATGAAATGTTTGAGATCTGATAGAGGTAGAGAGTTTACATTTGATGAATTTACACTCTTCTGCAATGAACATGGTATAAAGAGGTAGGTGTATGGACTAAGAACACCACAATAGAACAATATAGTTGGAAGGTGAAATAGATCCATTATGGATTATGCTAGAACACTGATGATTGTGTTGGTGTTATTTCCTATTTGAATTGTGCCTTGTAATTTTCTTAGGGTCCCTTGTCATTGGTGGTGTCCAAGGCTTTGAAATCAGGATTAAAATTATTCTTATGCCTCTGCAAAGTTTGTTCTTACCCTTAACCTAGTTGAAAATGGTGGAAAATGTCTAAAAAACCCTAAGTGTCTTGGCCGATTCTATTTTCATGTTACTTTTTTGGTCACTTAAGTTATCTCAAGTCATGTGTTCATGATTAAATGGGTTGTTTTTTAAAAAAAGACTATGTTATCCTAACCACTTTAATAATTTTTAAGTCACGCGATGAAAAAATCCCTTTTATGTCATTATCTTATGTGGTGAGCAAGTTGGTTTTGATCGAACAACCCGCTTAATGGCTTAATCAAAAGGTAAACGACATCTATCAGTTAAGTGATTAAGCGGTGGTGATGCGTGTCCTTGGTGGGGCTGAATAGTCATAAAGGTTCTCAGTTAAACAGTGGGAAAATATGAAAAAATTTGACGGCTTTCTTAATGGCTTAAATAAAAAGTGTGTGATATCTAATGGGCAAGCGATTAAGCGGAAGCGACACCTATCCTAGAAATAATGTGGGTCCAGTCGTAGATAGAATAAAGGTTGCTAAATCCTGAAAAGATCTAACAGTGGGTGTAATGGCTTATACCCAAGATGCACAACATCTATCAGGCAAGCCATTAAGCGGTGATAACATCTGGCAGTCGGTGGACCCAAAAATTTAGAGCTGGCAAGAGATTAAACTGTAGTTAAGTTATTTTATATCTAAGGTCTGCTTAATCACTTAAAAGTAAAGTGCTCGACATCTAGTGAGTAAGCAATTAAGTGGTGGTGACATGTGTCCTTGGTGAACAGTTCTTTTTGGGAAAATAAGATAGTCGTTAGATGCAGAGAATGATGTCCAGAATCTATGGCTCAAATTCAAAGTTGATAAAATGTGTTGCAAAGAGTCATTAAGCTGTGAAATTGAAGCCTGCGAATTAATTATAGAATGTGTGGCCACTCCAGTTGAATTTAATTTGATAGACTGATTTGATTGAGGCCGTAGAATTGATTAAGTTGACTTGCAGTCACAATGATTCATCAAAATCATTTGAGAAAAAATGGGATTGCAGAGAAAATTGGCTTCACGCGACTTCTGTGCAGAACGGGTAAGCTTTTCTAATTCACCAACATTTAGATTGTTAGTGGGATTTGTAGTTCAAAAAGGTTTTTAGAAATTTCTCTAAGAATTTAAATCTAATATCGAAAGAAAAACCGTAGAATGGCCCCTAGAGTTGAGATTTTTGGAGAGGTTGATTATCAAAAAAGAAACGTTAGGGAAGATTTTCTATAGCAATTGCCACTGTCCACAGGATATGCCACTCAAATTAAAAGGGTAGTTCCACCACATCCCTGCTTCAAAATTTGAGATGGGTTATATGATTCCGGTAGATGGGTGAAAGATGTCAAGACCAATTTTGATGGCCTTACTATGTTCAGAACAACCTATAGCAAGAGGAATGCCCTTACCCCAGACTGTAACATTTGGGAGTTAGATGTGGGAAAATTGATAGCACCTGGTGTGTTCATGGATACTGATTTGTTCACTTTAATTGAAAACACTTATGACAAGGTGGCTAGGGTTGTTAGGGATACCCAAGGAAATGTGCTATTGACTGTATCAGTTGATGAAATTAGAAGGATCTTCAAGATGACTGACACCTCAGAGCACATGGATGATATTGATTTTGAGTACTTTAAAGATGTATACCAGACTCAGAGGGAGTATTATAGGGATGAGGCATTGAAGGGATATTTTAATAAAATAGGAGACTTGGTTGTAGTAGGGCCTAGGACCCCAGAACCTTTCAAGTTCGATATTTTTAATGGCAAGGCTATAAAGATGTACAGTGCTCTATGCCAAGTTTTGGGGGTAGATGAAGATGTAACAATGCCTGTCCACATAATGCTAATAGTTGTTCAAATTTTGCATCCCCGCCTGTCAGTAGTATTTGATTTTGCATCTTATATTGCCCAGGAAATGCATGAGGGTCTGGTAGGAATTCAAGCTAGCAACATACACAAACCAATGGTATGGTATTCCCTCATGATGCATATGGTCCTGTTCAACAATGTAGACTTCTTAGAGGAAGAAATGGAATTGACTAAGTTCCAAGGTGATGAAGAATTTCATGTTCAGATGTGGAGTACAGATCTGTCATGGGATAGGAAGAGTGCTAGTTATTTTTATTTTGATAAGGTTTTTGCAACTAGACTCAAGTCACTGCTGAGTAACAAAAATACTAGGGTCCACACTGAAATGATGAGGCTTTTAAGGCCTATGGAATATGCCCCATAGCTAAAAATTGCTCACAATTAGGGAGATCTAATTTTGTACCCTTTTTCTATAGTAATTAGGGTTTATGGATTCAGGCGAACCCCTTATGTGCTTCCTACAGAGTCCCACTCAAGATTGGAGTAGCAGAAATCATAAGGCAATTGGGTGGGCTACAAGAAGAAGCCCTGACTGGAAAGATGAAGGGAAACATCTTTCCTACCCTCACTAGAGCCCATCACTTCATCATAACCAAAGGTGGATGGACACAGTTTGACAAGTATTTTGAGCCTTATCATCTAGCCACGTCTATGTCCAGGTGTGCAGATAATGAAGACTTTATCATGGGTATGTTCAGGAAGAGGAATAAATGCTTGATATTAGAACATCATTTCAACTACCCTGAGGATATCATCATAAATATTTTTGACCTTGGTATCTAGGAAGTCAGGAAGGAGAAATGGATGGCATACAAGAAGTCTTTGGACTTTGTACAAATTTTTGACAAGACTTATGATCCTTTAAAGGAATTTTTCCCATGGTCTTAAAAAATTGACTCCCTAATGAATCTTTTTGAGGGGATCATATAGACCCTAAATGAGAAGAAGCAGAGGATGATTGAAAATGAACCAGAAAAGGCTCTTGTTGTCTTGAATAAATTTCCACACAAGAGAATAGTCCCACCTGGGGATTATGTAGCATACAAAAGGAGAGGATACACTACTATTGCACCTAAAGCTGACAAACCTCTTCAACATAAAGGAAAGAGGCTAGCAAATATTGATGTTCAAGAAGTGCCCTCTCCCAAAAGACAAAGGGTGGAAACAAAAGAACAAGAGAGTGAATTGTACTCTCCTTCCCAATCCCCCATGCAATATGATGACCAAGCCATCCTTGAGCAATTGGTGCAATTAAGGAATGTTGGTGAAGTGGTTGTTACCACTCAGGAGTTACAAGAAGGGATGCCAGAGGCACCTAAACATAAGGCAACTGACCTCATAGTAGAAAAATTTACTGGCAGGGAGTTAGATCCTATAACCAAGCAAGCTAGTGATGAATTCTTGTTTGATGACAATTTCATTAAAACTAGGGCATTCATTCAATTTCAATGGAGGTGCCATATTGATGAATTCAATTATAAGTGCCAAAAGCTACAAGAAGCCTAGCCCAACTCTGCTATGGGAGATATAGAGAAGCAGGTTAAGAAGGAGATGGTATCAAATTTTGATAAGATCACCCCTAAAGAGGGTAGAGAAATGATTAAGAAGTAGGGAGTTCTCATACTACCTCAATGGGATTTAGTAGATGCAGTAGTTTTCAATGTTGTTAGAAAGAAAGAAAAGCCTATGAGCACTACTGGGACATCAATTGGTGCCCAATTTAGTGAAGACCATGCAGCTCTAGCAATTTGGTCATTGAAGAAAAAAGACAAGAGGAGAATAAAGGAAGGTGATGATATTGAAGATACATGTAGCTTAATTGTGAAGTGGGTTGCTAACACTTTAGGAACTGAAGTAGAAAACCTCATTGTTCAAATAGCTATTTTAAGCATAAGGGTAGCTGAGAAAGAAAAGGAGGCTTATGCCAACTTAAATGAGAAGTATGAATTTGTACTTAAAGCCTACAATGAGGAAAAGGTCAAATCCTTGTTGAAGGATAACAGAATAGCAGTACTGGAGGGTAAACAAAAAATCCAACTTATGCCCCAAGGGGTAATTTCTCAAGAACCTCAACAACCCTCTTCCTCTAGTCCATTTGTGACATATCTCCCATCCCCTGCACCTTTGAGTCCCACCACCCAAGAAGCCATTGATTCCAAAAGAGCAGAACTAGAGGCTGAGAAAAGCAAGTTGATCAGTGAGAGATCAAGGCTAAAAGAAGAGGGTAAAATGGATCTTGAAGATTCCTCTACATACAAAGAGGCTAAGGAATTGGTGAAACAAAAATGTTCTGATAAGATATTTTCCAACCTCAAAATGTGTGCTAGTGAGGTCAATCTTTCTAACCTCTATTTACTGGGAAAGAAGATTGCAGGCATCATAAGTAGAAATGATAATGAAAAGGAACAGTGGGATTTGATAATGAATAACTGGAAAGGGAAGGTAGCTCATTTCAAATCCTTTTACTCTCTTTCAAAGGAGCAGAACAATATTGATATCATCCTGACAAGCACCCATAAATGTCTCAAATTGATGGTTAATTTGGACACCAAGAAGAACATGGTCATTAGGAGGGTCACAACTTTGAGAGAAGAGTTCTCTAGGGACATATATGACATGTTTCCCAACATTTTCAAAGAGGATGGGAACATAAAAAATGAAGCCTTGTGGCTAAAGCAATTGAATGAAACACTAACCAACAGAACAAAAAGTATTGTTACATTGGAGAATACTGGCTGGTTTGTGTTAACTATTGATATTTTAAATAAACCCAAGGCATTTTTTGAATCCTGGGAGGAAAAATTTGAGAAAGCTAATGATGATTGGGAAGAATTCAACAACTAGAAGGATGAGGTCCTCAGTTTTAGTTGGCCAAATGATGAGGTTTTCACCACATGGGTCAGCAAGTATGGTATAGTCACCCCAGTAGCATGAGACAGTAAATATAAAGGGGACAGATAACACCAAAGAGGTTGAGCAGTTTGAGAAAATTAGATATTGGGGGCTCTGCATCAGTAGGAGGACAAATTCCAAATGACAAGGACCCAGCCACCTCAGAGAAACTTCAAGCATTCAGGCGATCATAGGACAAAATATTACATGGCTTATAGCAAAGATTTGTTATCCCATCCACTTGAAATTTTCTCATCTGTAAGTTGTATTTTGTCCTCTAGCCCAGTCATCTATAGCTTGTTGCATCCTTATTTTCCAAAAGGATTCCAAGATGACTGTGGCTCTCTATAAGTATCAAGTTGTAATATTGTAAAAGGGATGGTAAAAAAAATAAAACTACAAGGCAGACTTCTGAATGGTGTCTAAATGTTGGTTTTGAGTCTTTTGAATGTAATGATATCAAACTTACATTAGTAAAATACAATGGAATCTCCATTTTGATATCAATGATGTATTTTTTCATTTTCTCTTAGTTCTTGTATGTTCAATTTGTAAGGCACTTTGAATATACTGGTTATAAAGTAGCCATGTCTTTGTCTGTGAGTTGCTTTCAAGGAGAGTTTTAAATCCTACAGATAATTGCAGAGGATTAGGGTTTATGCAAGAATTTTATACAGGGGTGTGAGGATGAGAGGATAGTTTGTAAGGAAATCTATTTGAGTTTTATTTGTATTTCCATTGATTATCTTTAATATATGTATGCTCTATTCTAACTCTATCACCCATGATTAGGCACTGGCCAAAATGCTGACAAGTGGTTGTTATCATCAATCCAAAATTAATCAATCTTTATATTTCTGTTATCTCAAGTACATGTCTAGCTAATTGTATTCAGTACAATTCATTTTAGTGATTCCTTGAAGAGTGAATCAATAGGTTAGCCTTCCTAAGCCTGATGGCATAAAAAGGAGGATCACAAATCCTTAATCCACTGTTAAAACTACTGAAAGATAATACTCTGCCAAAGGTGCACCCACCTAGGTATGTGGAGCCCAAAGTGTAGAAGGATTTTCATCCTTGTTAATTATCCTTTTCCCTATGAGAATCTAAATTGGGTATTAGGGTCTAGCATTTATTGCTATTATAATTGATTCTACAAGAAAAAGAGCTAACAAATTGGTGACTCTACTGGGGAATTGCAATGTTCTAAGAGTCATGATCATGAAAGAATTTGTCCTTACAATATTGAGAATTAGTTTTTTTTTCCTCATAATCATTAAAGCGAGTTTATTTTTCTTATCTGTCGTGGCACATTGTTTGAAGGTCCTGATTCTGAAAATGATACAGATCTTGTCTCAGTTGGAATAGTTGGTAACTCTAAAATATCTAATATGGCGCTTTGTTTATTTTCAAGAGGAAGTCCACTGAATGGAAAATATTTGTATATATGGCCAGTGAAAGATCATTTTCTTTAAGTTACCAAGTGAGGAATTATTAAGCATACTCTATCTGCAAAGTTCCATTTTCTCTTATTGCTATAAGAGGAAATCTAAGATAGGACAAGGTGTTTGATCTCTATATAGATTAATCCTCTAAAAAGAGGTGGAAAATCTAACTTCTGTGTATTCCAGTATTGCATAGTGAAATATTTGTTTGTTCTGTGAGATGAGCTGACAAAGAAATACCAGATTGTATTCCAAAATGAATCCTGAAAAGGATCTTGGAGAAGAGCTCCATACGCCTCAAAGGAAACAATGGTCCAAAAGAGGGGCATCTAAACATGATTCCCAACATGCCTCTAAAGGAAGAATGGATATTCCCATTCCAGAAAGGAATTCATCTTCATTTGAAGATGCAGAACCTATGGGACTAGTTGATGCTTATAGAGCTAATTCCAATTCTGATCCCTTTAGGGATGGCGAAAATACTGACATAGGGTTCTTTCTTGTGGAAGAAAATCTTTCTCCATCATAAGATACTTCTGCTGTTGAAACAACATCATATGATTATGATAAGTTGCAAGATGAGATTGTGGCTTTGAAAAGAAAAAATAAAGAACAAGAAAAGGAAATGGCTGAAGCAGAGGAAAAAAGTGGGCAAAGGATATATGACTTATTATTGGAAAGAGAAGAACTCTTAGCTGAGACTAGAAGGAATGACCTCAAGACTAAAATCCTGAGTCAAGAAGTTAAAGGTTTGGATCCAGAATTTTTTGGTAGCCTCAATGATTTGAGAAACAAAGCCCCAAATAAAATCTCAAACCCTGACAAGGATGATTTTGAGAAGGAAGGACCTGTCATTAGGCAGTTGTTCCCATATGAGAATGAACAAAATGTGAAACTCAAAGTAACTACTAAAGATGCCCCTGACAAAGGTAAGCAAAAGGTTGTTGGTATTAGCATAAATGAGCCTGAACAGAAAGTTTCCAACTTTGAAGTAATACCTCAAATTGATTTGGACATTGAACAAGCCAAGAAGGATAAAGACGAATTGGAAAAACAACTAAAAAATTTGGAATTGGAGGCTGCTGCAGCTGATATGAAAATGAAGATAGCCTTACTTCATGCTACCAATAATACTACTGCAAGTAGTTCTATGCATGTGAATCAAGGAGTAAAATAATTAAATCCTTCTGCTGATCTAAATGTGAACAATCAAGGTGGTGCTCCTAAAGTCCAAAAGTGTAGAAAGAACCCAAATGTTCAAAACTCTGGTCCTAATGTAGCTGCTCAACTTATGGGTCCCCACCCAAGTTTTCAAGCTGCCAAGCCCAAGCAGTGTGTTCCTCCACCTATTCAACATCAAGGAGGAATTGTTGGACCAAATGGTAATAATGAGCTGGGGAATTTTCAAAGGAGGCATGTCCACATGAACAGATACAGAGCTCTCTTCTTTGAAGGCATTCCTGGTCACCCTAATGTGATCCCCAATGAGGTAAGAGATAGGATCCCTAAGTTCACAGGAAATAATGTTGTTACTTGTGAAGAGCATTTAAAAGCTTTTGGTGATAAGAAAACTGACTTTGAAATTGAAGATGAGGATGTCATTATTAAAATTTTTGTTCAATCTTTAATTGAAGATGCTAGGGATTGGTTCAAAAACTTGCCTAATGATAGTATTTCCTCTTGGGATAAAGAGCATGTTAATTCTGGATACATGTTAAATGAGTTTAATAACATCAAGAAGTTCCCAAATGAAAGTATGGCTTATTTTAATAGTAGATTTCAAAAGGCCATGAACAAATTGTTCCAAGTCTTGAGATTAGATGAGGAAGTGTGCCTTACCACTTACATTAATTTTTCTGATGGAAACATGTCTTATCTACTTAGAGATAAGAACCCAACTACCTTAAGGGATGCTTACAAGATAGCAATTGACATTGAGAGTAATAGGAGAGCATCAGGGAAATTGGGGAAGAGAGAAGACAATAAACTTTGGATAGAAAAGGGATTGACCAATAAAAGTGTCAAAGAAGATGATACAGTGGATAAATTGGTGAGTGCAGTAAAAGACCTTGCTACCAAAAATGGATAAGAATGATAGAGGAGGGTACCGAGATAATAAGTATACTAACCAAAGATTTGATAGACAGCCTAACCTAAGAGATTATCCTTACAAGACCAATTGGAATAATGGCAAACCTATCCCTGAGGGGCAAGATAACCCAAAAGAAAAAGAAACCCCAGATCCCCTGAAAAGGAACAATGCCAACTATGTTGAGAACACTCCCTGGTGTGATGCTTTCAATATGCCACACTCTTCCTATCAATGTGTAGTAGCTCAGGATTTGTTTGGCCAAACAAAAGAAAGAGGGCAGGAAGGCCCTGCTATCAATATGTTCATAGTAAAGAAACCATATCCATGGCTCCCTGATATTGCTTCATCCTATGATAATTCATGTTCGGAGGATAATTATTGTTTTATAAACCAGTTACAAAATTCAACATATCAAAGTGATCAGGATGAGTATGTTTCACAGGAAACTATAAACATAGTAGGTGATTATAGTTCACAATCTCATTTTAGGACTCCTACTGATGAAGAAAAAAGTTCTTTAACTGTTGCAGCAATTAATCAAGCAAGAAGTGCTTACAACTTAAGAAATATAATAGTACAACCAGCTCAAGGTAATTCTACCCTTGTTTATGTTATAAAAGACTCACCTCAAGTAAATGAGGATTTTCATCCTAAGGAAGATGACAATGATAAATGTTGGAGGCAAGCAAGATCTTCTCATGATCATATTAGGGGGGGGGGGATATCAAAGGAAGAATTAGTACCAAATGAGAAACTCAAGAAAATGAAGAAAGTAAATGATATGCCCCCTGAATTGCCTCATTTTGACATGAAACATGCTTTGACCCAAATGAGATTCTCAGTCCCACTTATGGAAATGTTGAAAATAAAAGAGCATAAAGAAGCTGCTCTAGCACTATTAAAAGGAATAGATGATGTAGCTGTCCCTAATCATGAGGAGATACCTTTGACACTAAATAGTTCCAGAGAACATGGTCCACTAGTAAAAGGAAAGAGCAAGGAATTTTCTAACATTTGTATTGGAAATATAATAACCCAAGAACCGTTGTCTATTGATCCATTCTATGTCACCTTAATGGTAAATAGTTTCTTGGTAAAAAACTGCATGATTGATTCTGGAGCAGCAGCAAATGTGATGTCTTATCATGTGATGAAAGAATTAGGCCTCTGGGTTACTACATCTACTAGGAGATTCTATGCTATGGATAACAGGGAAGTTCCTGTGATAGGAACATTGAAGGATATTGAAGTGAAAATTGTTGCTTTCCCTAAAGCAACTTATAGAATGGACATAGTGGTAGTGGATACTAAACCATATTACGGTATGTTTTTAACAAGGCAATGGTCAGTAGTACTAGGAGGAAAGATACAGTTGGATTTATCCTATGCAACTATCCCTGTAAATGGGAATAAGGTCAAATTGTACAGAGAACCCCAGTCATCTATTATGGTTGAGGTGGTCTTACCTGACCAATTAAATTGTTGTGTGAATGTTGCTATGGAAAATTTTATTGTTGAAGAAGTTAAGCCACAGCTAAAGAACACTGACCCAATTGTGGATGAATTGTTGTTGCAACAAAATGGGCTATGGAAAAAATATTTTGATGGAGGATTTTCTGGTATCACTTTCAAGTATTCATTCATGTTAAATTTTCAATGCACAAACAATATTTCCGAATATGAGGCTTTAATATTGGGAATGGATATTACCATAAAGCATGGTATTAAATGTTTAAAAGCCCATGGAGACTCCCAGTTAATTATATCTCAGATTAGGGGACATTATGATGCTAAAGATGACAGATTAAAATTATATAAATATGTTGTCTGGGATAGGATGGAATTCTTTGATGCTTTCAATATATTATGGGTAGAAAGATCAAATAATATAATGGAAGATTTCCTGGGAAATGTTGCCCTAAAAAATAATGATGCTACTCTTACTGGCATGTCTATGGTTGAGACAAAAAGTAGGCCAACAGTTCCTGACAATATTCATAATTGGCAATTTTTTGAGGATGATGATGATATCCTCAAGTTTATCTAATGTATAGATCAATATGATGGTCAAAAGATTGATTGTGAATCTCTAGTGTCAATTGTAGACAATAAGGAATATATTTTTGATCAGGAAGTCATCCAATTGGATAATAATCACATTCCCAAAGGGGTTGGTTGAATTGGAAGGCATGTTCAGCATAAATGACAACTATATGACTCAGAAGTCCAATGCCAGGGTGGGAGACTTAGAGGAAATTAATTTGGGATCTGAAATGTCTCCCCAATTAGTTTACATTGGCAAAAAATTGGACAGCAACATGAGACAGAATTTGATAAATTTGTTGAAAAGGTACAAACATGTTTTTGTCTAGTCCTATGATGATTTGAAAGCCTATAGACAAGATTTATTTCAACATGGTGTCCCTTTAAAAGAAGGCATTAAACCATTTAGAAAAAAAAAAGGCCAATCAATCCATTACTGGCTACCAAGACGCAGGCAGAACTTATGAAGCTAAGGGATGCAGGCATAATCAAGCCTATTAGACATTCATCTTGGGTCTCTAACTTAGTCCCTATAAGAAAAAAAAATGGGGAGATAAGGTTGTGTGTCGATTTTAGAAATTTAAATGTAGCCTCATTGAAAGATAATTACGGACTACCTAACATGGAGGTTATGTTGCATAAAGTCACTAGATGTGATTTGTTATCTATGATGGATGAATTCTCAGGGTACAATCAGGTGTTGGTTAAAGAATATGAGCAATTCAAAACAACATTTACTACCCCTTGGGGCACCTATGTATATGCTCGTATGCCATTTGGGCTAAAAAATGCTGGTGCAACTTTTCAAAGAGCTATGGATGTAGCCTTCAAATACCTCATAGATGTTGTGATGGTGGTGTACCAAGATGATTTGACAGCTTTCTCAAAAAGAGTAGAGGATAATTGCAATCACTTGGAAAAGGTCATGATAAAAGCACTAGAATATGGGGTGTCTCTGAACCCAAAAAAGTGTCACTTTGTTGTTACTAAGGGGAAACTTTTGGGACACAGTGTCAAAGGAGGGGGTGAGGATAGATCCTGAAAGGGTTGAATCCGTCCAAAAGGTACTTTCTCCTAAGAATTTAAAAGGTATACAATCATTTCTAGGGTAGATTAACTTCGTTAGGAGATTTATTGCCAACTTTGCAGAACTAGTTAAACCTATTGTCAAATTGCTAAAGAAAAATGTGAATTTTGAATGGGGCCAAGAGGCTCAGTTATCCTTTAAAAGAATAAAACAAGCTATTCAAGAAGAACCATTCCTTGTATCCCCTGATTACACTAAGCCCTTTTCTATGTTGACTTTTGCCTCATTCCATACTATTGCAGCAGTCTTATTGCAGAAGGATAGTGAAGGATTTGAGCACCCCATTGCATTTTTTAGTAAATCATTGCAATCAACTGAATTAAATTATCAGACGATGGAAAAACAAGCTTATGCTATAGTGAAGGAAGTCGAGGCTTTCAGGCCTTATTTAGTGTGTGCAAAAGTAAAATCCTATGTCCCTCATGCTGTTGTCAATCGCATCTTTGTTCAAAATGAAGTGACAGGAAAAAGATGTAAATGGATAAACAAAGTCCAAGAGTTTGACATAGAAATCCATATCACTAAGTTGGTGAGGGGATTAGGGTTGGCTAAGCTGGTGACAGAAGAAAATTTGGATTTGGTCCAAGTAAACAGTTTTGGTGTAAAAGAAAACTACTTGACAAGTATTGAAATGCAACTCTGGTATACCAATATTGTTTACTTTCTGAAAAATGTTAAATATCCAGATAACTTGAATGATAACCAAAGGAGGAGTTTGAAATTGCAATCACAAAAGTATGTTTTGTTGCAGGGTGATTTGTTCAGGAAAAAAAGAGATGGGATCTTGTTATTATGCCTTGACAAAGGTCAATCAAAAAAGGTATTGAAAGAAATGCATGCTGGAATGTGTGGAGGGCATTATTCTTCTAGAACAACAACCCATAAAATTTTGAGGGCTCGGTATTATTGGCCTTGCATTTTTCAAGATGCTCACACTTTTGTCAGGAAATGTGAGCCATGCTAGATATTTTCAAGCAAGATGAAGTATTCAGGGGCATTGTTATTAAACCATGTAGTAGCAGAGGCTCCCTTTGCTATGTGGGGAATGGACTTTATAGGAGAATTTGCTAAAAAATCAAGTGGAGGCCATGGCTGGATTTTGCTAGCAACTAATTATTTCACAAAGTGGGTGGAAGCAATCCCAACCAAAAAGGAAACAAGTACTGTGGTTATTGAATTTGTGATGGATAATGTAATTACAAGATTTGGTGTCCCACTTAAATTGATAATGGATAATGTCATGTGCTTTAGGTCTGAAGAATTCACTGACTTTTTCTCTGATATGGGAATTGGTATGTCCTATTCATCCTCATAGCACCCTCGAGCCAATGGTCAAGCAGAATCCAATTATAAAAGCATTTTGCAAATCTTAAAAAATACCTTGGAGGGAAATAAGAGAGCTTGGCATGTTAAATTGAAACTTGCCCTTTGGGCTGATAGGATTACTGTCAAGAAGGCCACTAGAAAGTCTCCTTTTGAATTGGTTTATGGTGTTTAGTCAAGAATGCCTGTCAACAATTTGTTACCAATTTACAAGTTTATCCAAGATGAAGAAATAGAAATTTCTGAACCCATGGAAGAAAGGATGGTTCAATTGGAAAAATTGGATGAAATAAGGAGAGAAAGCCAGAGAGAAAATATCAAACTACAACAAAAAATGAAATACCTTTTTGACAAAAGGGCAGATGAGAGAAAGTTTCTGCCTAGTGATTTTGTATTGCAATGGAATACCAGGGTTGAAGATAAAGGAAAATACAAGAAATTTGAATCACTATGGATAGGTCCTTTTGTTATATCTCGAATATTTGGAAAAGATTCTTATTTCCTCAAGAGTCTGGATGATGAAGAACAGGAATTGCCAGTGCATGGACAATTCCTGAAAAATTTCTTGAATTAACCTTTCTTCTCCATGCACATTAGTATGTAGTATATGTATAGGTGTGTTTCCATTCTGTTATGTGTTTATTTCTAGTTTTAAGTTAGTTTGGTTTGTGGTCTGCTTCCCCAGAGATCTGTGGTTATTGTTATAACCTGGTGTTTTAACATCCTCAAAGAGAGCCATTGTTGGTGCTATTTCCTGTTTGAATTGTGACTTGTAATTTTATTAGGGTCCCTTGTCATTGGTGGTGTCCAAGGCTTTTAAATTAGGATTAAAATTATTCTTATGCCTTTGCAAAGTTCGTTCTTACCCTTAACCTAGTTGAAAATGGTGGAAAATGTCTGAAAAACCCTAAGTGTCTTCGCTGATTCTATTTTCATGTTACTTTTTTCATCACTTAAGTTATCTCAAGTCATGTGTTCATGATTAAATGGGTTTTTTTTTAAAAAAATGTTGTGTTATCCTAACAAATTTAATAATTCCTAAGTCACGCCA
Organism: Thuja plicata; assembly: GCA_018584345.1. Taxonomy (NCBI): domain Eukaryota; kingdom Viridiplantae; phylum Streptophyta; class Pinopsida; order Cupressales; family Cupressaceae; genus Thuja; species Thuja plicata. The sequence continues at coordinate 2,607,452 of MU226188.1, forward strand.
TGAAAAAATCTCTTTTATGTCATTATCTTATGTGGTGAGCAAGTTAGTTTTGATCAAACGGCCCACTTAATGGCTTAATCATAAGGTAAATGACATCTATTGGTTAAGTGATTAAGTGGTGGTAACTCATGTCCTTGGTGGGGCCAAACAGTCATAAAGGTTCTCAGTTAAACAGTGGACAAGTATGAAAAAATCCAACAGCTTGCTTAATGGCTTAAATGAAAAGTGTGCAACATCTAATGGGCAAGAAATTAAGCGGTAGCAACACTTGTCCTAGAAAGAATGTGGGTCTAGTCGCAAATAGCATAAAGGTTGCTAAAGCCTAAAAAGATCTAATAGTGTGTGTAATGGCTTATACCCAAGATGTAGGACATCTATCAGGCAAGCCATTAAGCAGTGATGACATCTGGCAGCTGGTGGACCAAGACATTTATAGCTGGCAAGAGTTTAAACCGCAATTAAGTTGTTTTATATCTAACGGTCCGCTTAATCACTTAAAAGGAAAGTGCTCGACATCTAGTGAGTAAGAGATTAAGCGGTGGAGACACGTTTCCTTGGTGAACAGTTAGTTTCAGGAAAATAAGATAGCCGTCAGATGTAGAGAATGGTGTCTAGAATCTATGACTCAAATTCAAAGTTGATAATATGTGTTGCAGAGAGTCGTTAAGCTGCGAAATTGAAGCCTATGATTAATTATAGAACATGTGGCCACTCTAGTCAAATTCAATTTGATAGACTGATTTGATTAAGGCCGTAGAATTGATTAAGTTGACTTGCAGTCACAATGATTCATCAAAATCATTTGAGCAAAAATGGGATTGCAGAGAAAATTGGCTTCATGCAAATCCTATGCAGAATGGGTAAGCTTTTCTGATTAACCAACATTCAGATTGTTAGTGGGATTTGTAGTTCAGAAAGGTTTGTAGAACTTTGTCTCAAAATTTAAATCTAATATCGAAAGAAAAATTCTAGAATGGCCCCTAGAGTTGAGATTTATGGAGAGGTTGATTATCAAAAAAGAAACATTGGGAAAGATTTGTTACAACAATCGCCACTATCCATAGGATATGCCACTCAAATTAAAAGGGTAGTTCCACCACATCCCCGCTTCAAAATTGGAGACAGGTTATATGATTCCGGTAGATGGGCGAAAGATGTCAAGACCAGTTTTGATGGCCTTACTCTGTTCAGAACAACCTATATCCAGAGGAATGCCCCTACCACACACTATAACATTTGGGAGTTAGATGTGGGAAAATTGATAGCACCTAGTGTGTTCATGGACACTAATTTGTTCACTTTAAATGTAAACACTTATGATAAGGTGGCTAGGGTTATTAGGGATACCCAGGGAAATGTGCCATTAACTGTATCAACTAATGAAATCAGAAGGATCTTCAAGCTGACTGACACCTCAGAGCACATGGATGATATTGATTTTGAGTACTTTAAAGAAGTATACCAGACTCAGAGGGAGTATTACAGGGATGAGGCATTGAAGGGATATTTTAATAAAATAGGAGACTTGGTTATAGTAGGGCCTAGGACCCCGGAACCTTTCAAGTTGGATCTTTTTAATGGCAAGGCCAGAAAGATGTACAGTGCTCTATGCTAATTTTTGGGGGTAGACAAAGATGTAACAATGCATTTCCACATAATGCTAATGGTTGTTCAAATTCTGCATCCCCACATATCAGTATTATTTGATTTTGCATCTTATATTGCCCAAGAAATGCATGAGGGCCTGGCAGGAATTCAAGATAGCAACATACACAAACTAATGGGATGGTATTTCCTCATGATGCATATGTTCTTGTTCAACAATGATGACTTCTTTGAGGAAGAAATGGAATTGACTAAGTTCCAAGGTGATGAAGAATTGTTTGTTCAGATGTGGAGTACAGATCTATCATGGGATAGGAAGAGTGCTAGTTATTTTTATTTTGATAAGGTTTTTGCAACTAGACTCAAGTCACTGCTGAGTAATCAAAATGCTAGGGTCCACACTAAAATGATGAGGCTTTTAAGGCCTATGGAATATGCCCCAAAGCTAAAAATTTCTCACAATTGAGGAGATCTAATTTTGTACCCTTTTTCTACAGTAATTAGAGTTTATGGATTCAGGGGAACCCCTTATGTGCTGCCCTACAGAGTCCCACTCAAGATTGGAGTAGCAGAAATCATAAGGCAATTCGGTGGGCTACAGGAAGAAGCCCTGACTAGAAAGATGAAGGGAAACATCTTTCCTACCCTCACTAGAGCCCAACACTTCATCATAACCAAAGGTGGATGGACACAGTTTGACAATTATTTTGAGCCTTATCATCTAGCCACGTCTGTGTCCAGGTGTGCAGATAAAGAAGACTTAATCATGGGTATGTTCAGGAAGAGAACAAAATGCTTGATATTAAAACATTAGTTTAACTATCCTAAGGATATCATCAAAAATATTTTTGACCCTGGTATCTAGTAGAAGTCAAGAAGGAGAAATGGATGGCATACAAGAATTCTTTGGACTTTGTACGAAATTTTGACAAGACTTATGATCCTTTAAAGGAATTTTTCCCATGGTCTTACAAAATTGATTCCCTAATGAATCTTTTTGAGGGGATCATATAGATCCTAAATGAGAGGAAGTAGAGGACGATTGAAAATGAACCAAAAAAGGCTCTTTATGTCTTGAATAAATTTCCACAGGGAAGAATAGTCCCACCGGGGGATTATGTAGTGTACAAAAGGAGAGGATACACTACTATTGCACCTAAAGCTAATAAACCTCTTCAACATAAAGGAAAGAGGCCAGAAAATGTTTATGTTCAAGAAGTGCCCTCTCCCAAAAGACAAAGGGTGGAAACAAAAGAAAAAGAGAGTGAATTGTACTCTCCTTCCCAATCCTCCATGCAATATGATGACCAAGCCATCGCTGAGAAATTGGTGCAATTAAGGAATGATGCTGAAGTGGTTATTACCACTTAGGAGTTACAAGAAGGGATGCCAGAGGCACCTAAACATACAGCAACTGACCTCACAGTAGAAGAATTTACTGGTAGGGAGTTAGATCCTATAACCAAGCAAGCCAGTGATGAATTATTGTCTAATGATAATTTCATTAAAACTAGGGCATTCATTCAATTTCTATGGAGGTGCCATATTGATGAATTCAATTATAAGTGCCAAAAGATGTAAGAATCCTAGCCCAACTCTGCTAAGGGAGATATAGAGAAGCAAATTAAGAAGGAGATGGTATCAAATTTTGATAAGATCACCCCTGAAGAGGGTAGAGAAATGATTAAGAAGCACGGAGTTCTCATACTACCTCAATGGGATTTAGCAGATGCAGTAGTTTTTGATGTTGTCAGAAAGCAAGCAAAGCCTATGAGCACTACTGGGACATCAATTAGTGCCCAGTTTAGTGAAGACCATGCAGCTCTAGCAATTTGGTCATTGAAGAAAAAAGACAAGAGGGGAATAAAGGAAGGTGATGATATTGAAGATATAGGCAGCCTAATTGTGAAGTGGGTTGCTGACACTTTAGGAACTAAAGCATCAAACCTCATTGTTCAAATAGCTAGTTTAAGCCTGAGGGTAGCTAAGAAAGAAAAGGAGGCTTATGCCAACTTAAATGAGAAGTATGAATTTGTACTTAAAGCCTACAATGAGGAAAAGGTCAAATCCTTGTTGAAGGATAACAGAATAGCAGTACTGGAGGGTAAAAAAAAAATTCAACTTATGCCCCAAGGGGTAATTGCTTAGGAACCTCACCAACCATCTTCCTCTATTCCATTTGTGACATCCCCCATCCCCTGCACCTTTGAGTCCCACCACCCAAGAATCCATTGATGCCAAAAGAGCAGAACTAGAGGCTGAGAAAAGCAAGTTGTTCAGTGAGAGATCAAGGATAGAAGAAGAGGGTAAAAGGGATCTTGAAGATTCCCCTACATATAAAGAGGCTGAGGAATTGGTGAAACAAAAATTTTCTGATCAGATATTTTCCAACCTCAAAAGGTGTGCTAGTGAGGTCAACCTTTCTAACCTCTATTTACTAGGAAAGAATATTGCAAGCATCATAAGCAGACATGATAATGAAAAGGAATAGTGGGAGTTGATAATGAATAACTGGAAAGGGAAGGTAGACCATGTCAAATCATTTTACTCTCTTTCAAAGGAGTAGAACAATATTGATATCATCCTGACAAGCACCCATAAATGTCTCAAATTGATGGTTAATTTGGACACCAAGAAGAACATGGTCATTAGGAGGGTCACAAATTTGAGAGAAGAGTTCTCTAGGGACAGATATGACATGTTTACCAACACATTCAAAGAAGATGGAAACGTAAAAAATGAAGCCTTATGGCTAAGGAAATTGAATGAAACACTAACCAGTAGAACAAAAATTATTGTTACATTGGAGAATACTGGCTGGTTTGTGTTAACTATTGATATTTTAAACAAAGCCAAGGAATTTTTTGAATCCTGGGAGGCAGAAATTGAGAAAGCTAATGATGATTGGGAAGAATTCAATAGCCAGAAGGATGAGGTCCTCAGTTTCAGTTGGCCAAATGATGAGGTGTTCACCACATGGGTTAGCAAGTATGGTATAGTCACCCCAGTAGCATGAGATAGTAAATATAAAGGGGAAAGCTAACACCAAAGAGGTTAAGCAGTTTGAGAAAATCAGATATTAGGGGCTCTGCATCAGCAAGAGGACAAATTCTAGATGACAAGGACCCAGCCACCTTAGAGCAACTTCAAGCATTCAAGCGATCATAGGACAAAATATTACATGGCTTGTAGCAAAGATTTGTTATCCCATCTGCCTAAAATTTTGTCCCATCTATAAACTGTATTTTGTCCTCTAGCCCAGTCATCCATAGCTTGTTGCATCATTATTTTCCAAAAGGATTCCAAGATGACCGTGGCTCTCTATAAGTATCAAGTTGTAATATTGTAAAAGGGATGGTAAAAAAAATAAAACTACAAGGCAGACTTCTGAATGGTGTCTAAATGTTGGTTTTGAGTCTTTTGAATGTACTGATATCAAACTTACATTAATAAAATACAATGTAATCTCCATTTTGATATCAATGATGTCTTTTTACATTTGCTCTTAGTTCTTGTATGTTCAATTTGTAAGGCATTTTGAGTATACTGGTTATAAATTAGTCATTTCTTTGTCTGTGAGTTGCTTTCAAGGAGAGTTTTAAATCTTGCAGATAATTGCAGAGGATTAGGGTTTATGCAGGAATTTGATACAGGGGTGTGAAGATGAGAGGATAGTTTGTAAGGAATTCTATCTGAGGTTTATTTATATTTCTATTGATTATCTTTAATATATGTATGCTCTACTCTAACTCTATCACCCATGATTAGGCACTGGCCAAAATGTTGACAAGTAGTTATCATCAATCCAAAATTAATCATTCTTTATATTTCTTTTATCTCAAGTACATTTTTAACTAATTGTATTCAGTACAATTCATTTTAGTGGTTCATTGAAGAGTGAATCAATAGGTTAGCCTTCCTAAGCCTGATGGCATAAAAAGATGGAGGATCACAAATCCTTAATCCACTGTTAAAACTACTGAAACATAATACTCTGCCAAAGGTGCACCTGCCTGACTACGTGGAGCCCAAAGTGTAGAAGGATTTTCATCCTTGTTAATTAGCCTTTTCCCTGTGAGAATATAAATTGGGTATAAGAGAGTCTAGAATTTATTGTTATTATAATTGATTCTACAAGAAAAAGAGCTAACAGATTGAATATGGGATTTCTTAAACCTTCTGGAGAGAAGCAGTTAGCACTGCTACTTATACACTTAACCAAGTTCAACTAAAGAAGCCAGCAAAAAAAACACCTTATGAAATCAGGTATGGACACAAACTGAATGTAAGTTACTTAAAATTATTTGGAAGTAGGTTTTGTATTCTTAAATATGTAAGAGATGGAAAGTTTGACTCTAAAGGAGATGAAGGAATATTTTTGGGATATTCTACTAAGAGGAAAGCCAGCAAATGTTTGAATAATAGTACTAACAAAATTGTAGAAAGTGCTATTGTGAGGATTGATGCATTTGCAGAGAAGAATGATGAAGACATCAAGAAGGAACCCAAGGATTATCAAAGATTTTTTTATGTACAAACCTAGATTCCTGAGACCCTACTGAAAGAACAAACTGAGGAAGAAGATGATCAGAGTGAGCTTCCACCAAATGATGGAAATGAAGAGATACCAATGGCTACCGAGCCCGTATTGGCAAAATATTTAAAGAGACACCACTCACTGAGTAAAATCATTGGAGATAATACTGTCAGAGTTAAAACAAGAAGCAAGGAAAGAGAAAAAAACATGTTTAATATCTGAATTTGAACTGAGAAAAGTAAAATATGCTTCAAAAAGTGAAGATTGGATAAAAGCAATGAAGGAAGAGATAGATCAAATTAAAAGAATAATACATGAACTTTGGTACCGAGACCAAAAGATAAGAATGTAATCAGTACTAAGTGGATTTTCATAAATAAGATGAATGAGCATGGTAATGTAATAAAAAAATAAAGCAAGATTAGTTTGCAAGGGGTATGCACAAGAGGAAGGAATTGACTATGGTGAAACTTTTGCACTTGTTTCTAGATTGGAAGGAGTAAGGACTCTACTAGAATATGCATCTTATAATGGATTCAAAGTTTATCAAATGGATGTTAAGTCTGTATTTATCAACGATACTCTTGAAGAGGAAGTATATATTGAACAAGCTGAAGGATTTGCTGAGAATACTAACTGAGACATGGTGTGCAAATTGTACAAAGCATTGTATAGCTTGAAACAAGCACCCCAAGTATGGTATGAGAGATTGCATTCATATCTAATAAAAATAGGATTTTAGAGAACAAGTGAGAAGAAAAATGTGTATCTAAAATGTGATAGTAATAACAAATTTTTAATTGTTGAGATATTTGTTGGTGACATTATCTTTGGAGGAAATGACACATTGTGTAGATATTTTGCTAAAGAGATGAGAAAGGATTTTGAAATGTCTATGATTGGAGAGATTAAGTTCTTTCTTGGACCTCAAATTCAATAGGTAAAGGATCGGATCTATGTTACACAAGAAAAAATATATCAAGGAAAGACTTCAAATTCAATAGGTAAAGGATGGGATCTATGTTACATAAGAAAAAATATATCAAGGAAATCCTAAACACCTTTGGTATGGATGACTCAAAACCGGTTGGAACACCAATGGTCACTGGCTGCAAGTTATCTAAAGAGGATGTCACAAGAAGTCAATGAGACACTCTACTGATCTATGATTGGTAAGTTGCAATATGTAGTGCACAACAGACCTGATATTGCTCATGTAGTAGGAATTGATGCAAAGTTTTCTTCCAATCTGAAGGAAACACACATGTATGCAATTAAGAGAATTTTTAGATATCTGAAAGGCACTGAACATTTCAGCCTACTATGTCATAAAGTAGGATACTTTGACTTGAAAGTCTATACTGATGTTGATTGGGCTGGAAACATTGATGATAGAAAGAGTACGAGCAGCGGAGCTTTCTTTTTAGGAAAAAGACTAGTTACATGGATGTTGATGGGACTTTGTGACCAGTTCTGCCAACAGTGATAAGTTGTCACCAGGTACTGGGGTACAAGCCAACTCCATCTGAAGAGGTTCTCTGGGGAATGAATTCCACGGGCCTCCAAGCACCTGGATGTTGGGTCTCATTGGTGCAGGAAGCTAAGTTGGGTAGGTGACTATTTGTTTGAGGAGATAGCTCATTTTACTCATCTTCTTTTGGGATTTAAATAATGGGTCAAGGTTTCCTGCAAGCATGTTATGTTTACCAAATAAATTGCAAAATATAGACCAAAGTTAGATTTTTATTACTTCTACATATAGTTATGCGACATATTTCAAATATCAACCATGCTCCAATGTAAGAACTACACAAAATACTGAATACATATAGAACCCACGATTCAGACATATTCAATAGCAAGAGGAAATGAGATCATTAATCTAAACAAAACATTAGAGCAAAGGACATTAGAAACATACAACACAAAAGGTGTTCGTGATCTCCAAAATTAGAATAACACATAACGAGCAGTCATAAGGTGTTCCTCTTTCTTCATTAACTCAAAGGGTTCCAGCATCACTGGTAGATACAATCATGGCTCCAAGGGAGTATTATAAACTATCAAGAATAATTGAGCATTGAGCTCCTGCAACTACTGAAAATGAAAAAGCTATCTTCTATTACTAGTTGGACTATAAAATCATCAATTTCACTGACCCTTGTTATGAGGTTGGACTTCTTATTTATACACATAGTTTGACCTAAAACTAACCTAATATAACTGTATACTTAACATATAAAATATATTATCTAGTGGCCGGTACTACCCGCACCACTTACAGTCACCTTGAAAAGAGCAATGGTCTGACAAGATAGAGGAAGAAAACAAGAATAGAAAGCTGGAAGAATCGGCATAGAGAAGAGTGTTAAAGTATTAACAAAGGAAATCCAATCATCCTGATATCCAAGGCAACATGCCTCATAAATGTAGATTAGGGCTCACTGTCTTCGATTTACATTAGGAAGTTAATGTTGGAGCGGCGCCTTCAGAGAATCATCTGTCAGAGTCATCTCTCCGTCTGACATGCCTTATTAGGATCACCTACCTACTAACCCCTTATTAACTTCTTGACAATGACCGGTCAGCTCTGGGGAACTTGGACGTGGGTCATTGTGAAAGAATACAAAACTTCAAATCTGGAATTCTAGAGTCTAGGAGCTTAAGCTCAAATAATTATGAATCTACAAAATTGCACCCTGCTGGTGAAAATCTTTAGAGTCCAGAGAACTTTACTGTTCCTTATTTTTCTTAAAGGCCTCCAAAATCTGGCCAATGCCATCCTCATCTATGTCTTTGACATTATCCCATAGGTCACTGACAACCCACAACTATTCCTTAATATCTCTAGCCCCATCCCAGAATTTTTCCACTACTTTTACTGAATCATGGGCCCAAAGCATCATTTTAGATAATCTTGACAATTTTTCTCCATCAAAATCTCTAGCGGACTGGTACCGAGACTCCATTAGCTTTTCAAATTTGCTCAGCATATAATCTTCCAAGGTACAAGTCCTGGTAGTGAAGGGATCGACTTGCAAAACCCTTGATACAAATGTTGTCTATAAATATAAAGAATTTTGGACTCCTAGGATCCTATTCTTTAAGGCCGCTACCAGTTGCTTGTTCACCTCAATTTTGAGACCAAGTCTGGCATGCTGGGCCTGGAGGAATCTGAAGGGCTCTTCTCCCAAAATTCCCATCTCGGTAATGGCTTCCTCCCTGAAGTTTATTATTTCTTCCAATTCTGACCTCCACTCTTCATACTTCTCTATCTTTCTCCTATAAGACCATGATGCAATTCACCTAGCCCATAAGGTTGCTGACCTGATAAAGGTTTGGGAGTGTCACCACTAGGAACTGCCTTATGGCCTTGATTTGTTTCGCTATCCAGCCATCTATAGCTTGTGCCTTCTTTTTCATGGCCCTTAGAGCATCCATGTCACCCCGTGGGAGCAGTGTTCCAGAGGTGGAGGCTCTGGATAGATCTCGGCCAGTGATTGTGTTAGTTCCATGAGAAGCCTGAGGAGATTTTCATTCTTCTCTCTTTCCTCATTTAGCTTCTGTGCCTATTTGTCATATCGGGCCTCAACTGCCTGAGTAGCTTCTTTCAGCAAGTCCAATTCACCTTGCTTATCTCTTCTCCTTAGAGGAACCTCTGTAACCACATAATCCTCAACCCTTACTATTGTCGCATCTGTATCTAGGGGAGGTGTTGAAACTATTACAATCGTGTTTCCCCCCAGACCTATCTGGAAGGTATGGATGGTCCGGGCATTCTTAGGCTTCTTAGCCTCTTGGTGTTGGGTCATCATCTCAGCCAAGGAGAGGGGAACACTTTCTTCTTCTAGGGCCTTTCTTTTTCTAGATTCTACCAGCCATTGTGATGGCTGGGGTGGTCTTGCTGCTAAGATTTGGGTGTTCAGATATTTTTTGGGGCTCTATGGTATATCCCAGGTAACCATACTCATGTTGGACTCTTTATCTTTTTCCTTGGGGTTTCCCATGTCTTCTTCCCTAGTGGCATTCTCATCTATGGTGTCAGGGACCCCGTCTCCATCAGCACCAGTAACATCTGCACTATCAAGACTTTTCCCATCCTTTTTAGCATCTGTGGTCTTGATATCCACATCTCCAGGGTTATCCCCCTCATCTTGTTTCTATTGTTCTTCTTCAGCATCATCTGCAGGGACATCTTTCTCTACAGACACATCTTCTGGAGAGGCCAGAGGTGTCTGGTCAAGATCTGACTGTTGGGCTGCAGATACTAGCTTGCTGAATGTCATACTCTGGGGCCTTTGATCACTTGGAGTAACTAGAGGCACTTGGAGCATGATGACTTGGGATACGGTTACTCCCAAAGTTCTGGGTTCGCTAGCCATTGTTAGTTGCTCATCTTGTGTAGGCCTCAATTCTATCTCGGTCCCCTAAACCAGTGTTTCTTCCATGTCTTATGGATCTTCTTGCATTTCTTCTAGTTCGTGCTCTTTTTCCTTTTCCTTTTCTTATTCCCGGACTTCCTTTTCCAGGGCCACCTCTTCCTAGGTGTCTATCTCCTCTACTACCCTTCCTATCTCTCCCCGTAAATTTACAAGTTCATCAGTCCCAAAGATGTCATTGAAATCATCGTGTGGAGGGGAGGTCTCTGGGGGATTCTCTAGTTTAGGGGAGTTTGGGATAACCTCCACCTAGGGGATGTTAGGCATGCCAGGGCCTACATTTTTTCTCGGGGGATGGTCCACCCTTTTCTTCTTCCTTCTTAACTGTAGTGGGCCCCTGACATCTAGAGTGTCTACTGCCTTGGCCTCTGTCTGCTAGCTCATAAGTGCTGCTAATGAAGGGGATCCTGCCAGGAGGGCGAATCCCACAAGAGTGATTAGAAGACCACAGGCAAGCTGGGCGCTTAGTTTTTAAATTATCTATTGGGATGCCTCCACCTGAACATGAACTTGCTCCAAAATGGGGAGCAAACCCTGGGGTGTAACTTGGGTTGGGGCACCTTCTTTTTCTTTCCCCTTATCTTTACTTGGTCCCGCGGCTCCAGAGGCTAAAGTAGACCCACGTGAAATTGGGCCCTTGTGGGTGCTTTTCTTACACACTTGTGCAAAGTAATTATGATTGTTTTGTAGGATGATTTGACTTATGTCCTTAATTGTTAAACTCTCTGGGGTTTTCCAATCCACCGGAGGGAGATCCAACTTATCGATCCCCTATTCATTATATGCTGGGTCTTCCAGAGGCCCACTGTCTGAGAAATCTTTTGGAAAGTTTCAAAGTTTGAGGCTCTTCATCATCCCTTTGGACATTTAGGAGTGCTGATGCACCCGAAGGTCAAAAAAATATAGGCAATCTACTAAAAAATATTCAATGTGAAGCTCATGTGGTGTGGATTCTTGGGGCAATGTCGTACTTATCTTCCTGACTAGATCAAAATTGTTTCATGCTAGGTGGAACTTCGCTAGTCCCAGGCTCTTCAACTCATTATCACCTTCCTTAGCCACTATAAGAATAGTTACCGCAAGTGATTGGGAATGGAATGGAAGTAACCTTCTTTAATACAAAGAATGTGTGAAGTTTTAGGATTTTCCTGGAGAAATCCAAAATAATAATTCTATCCCCGCAATGCCTAGGTAGTAGGTAGGGTTTCCTGGAGAACCCGATCACCCGAATGTAAGAATGCTACTGAAACTAAATAAAATAATTTTTGTATGTAATCACCAAGGTCATCACTTCCTTGGACAGCCGATACATAGAATCCTGAGTAAGTGTCAAAATTTTGTGGTGAATGAACATGTCATTTACCCTGCAAAAATGGGAGAAGTTGGCTTCCCATTGGATCTGGGGATAATGTTCCCATGGGACATGTTGGCTGGACTCATTCCCAAGAATTCCCACCATCTGCAAACCTTGGAGATCGGGTCTTTCATGGGCCATTTTCCATAACACATATGAGGTCATGTGGAACCTCAAATTCTGGAGGACGTTCTTCAGTTGGAAGTCCACATGATTGACGATAATAGTCGCCCAGTCAAAGGCCTAACTGTGAGTAGTGATACAGTATAGGAAATATTACATCCATGCCAAAACTTCCCTGGTATGGGGTTCTCTAAAGAGCCAACATAAATATATGATCCTCGCCTGTATGCATTTCTTGAAGTCTCCGCAGGCGATCTTCAGTTTCATTTTCTTATAGTCCCTCCTCGGGGACTTTAACTAGTGAGTATTGAGATGTTGCTGGGAAAGATGGGGGATGTTCTCAAACTCCTTTAGTGATAGAGCTCGGGAGATAAAAGTATCCTTTCTGAACTGGGGGATCCCCAGTCCTGAAGTAAAGGTGGCAACATCAAGAGTAACAATGGCCGCTGGGTAGTTCAATGGTAGAGAATCAGCAAGAAAAATACTTGGGTGGGGGCATTGTAGTACTTTTCCAGTTGAAGGATCAGTTCCTGTGCTTGCACTAAGTAGGGGAAACAAGCATCTTTGATAGTGCCGGAGGTGGCCACGTTCTTTTCCATATCATCTCTGGTATTGTTCAGGCTTAGAATTGTCACCCTAACTCAGGCATTAGGGCTGCACAACCATTCCATCCTAACAATGGAAACCTCTCCTAGCTGTGGGTAGACTATGGATGAAGAGGAATCTCCAGATTCTAGCCCGGTTCCAATAAAATATCGTATATGACTTCCTGATTGAAAACTCAATTGGGAAAAAGGAAAAAGGGATTTGTAACTAAACTTGCATAATAGAAAGGTGATACACCAAAGATATTCAGACTTCTTACAAAGTTTCAAACTAACCAATACTTATCATATTCTGGTGGATCTTTGGATTATCATTCACTGATCACTACATAGGCTAATTGAAAGGGGATAACTAGGGTTTTGACCATAAGTAAAACTTCTTTCATTAACAACATGCACATTCCACAAAAGGATTATATTTCTGCAATATAAAATAGGAATTGGTGTAATTCACTAGAATATATTTGCAAAAAAAAAAAAAACTACTCTTATATGCAAAAAATTGAAAAGGAAATATGAGCAATGACCTCAACAAGAGATATATGAAAATAAGGCAATTGTTTTCTTCTTCAAAAATCTTTGTGTAGACTACATACATGGATTCCAGAATAATGCCAAGGAATGATAAAAATTCTCTTGCACAACAATGAAATCACACATATGCAACTACAATGGAATACAAAATAAATGGATCCACAACAATAGGAATTCAAAATTCACTAATGCTAATTCTCCTCCCAATTTAACTCCCTTAACAAAAAACTAAGAAACTCCCCTAAATAGCCAACATGGCTTATTCAAAATACTCCTTCCCTCCAAAAATCCTCTCCACAACTATAGGGTTTTAACAAAATTAAAACCAATCCCTAAGTTTTAGCCTTTTAAAACTAAACCCCTAATCACCAACATTGTAATTACATCTATTCGGATACATGGGATTCGAATGAAAAGAAAGGTTTTCAAAAAACCAAATTTCAAACTTTGCAAAGTTTATAAAACCCTAATCATATCAGCACTTAACTCCACCTTTGCTATTGACACCACAGCCGAGCATTGGGAGGTAACTGTGGTTTGTTTGGATGTGTTGTCTAGACATGACTATCTTTATCAAAGAGATGTTTTTCAGTTGTCATGGCACTTAAAGTACCAAGGTGGCAATTCTGAAGGAATGTCGATGCACTGTCACTGACATCGCATTTACTCCAACTGACAATGGAACTCAAAAGTTAGTAAAATACAAAGCATTGCATTCATTGACCTCATTTGCATCTTTAGGGTTTTGTGTTTTCACTATGTTGCCGCCATGTCGAAAGGAAAGCATGAAATCAGTTGTGAAATCCGCCATGTTGCAAAAAAAACTTAGAATTTATGAGTGAAATGTTGTCTACACAGTCAATGCAACTATAGTTTCATTCTTCAGTGAAGGCTACGGCTTTTAATCCTCATCTTGCTCGAACTCGAGCCCCAACTGTAAGTTTGCCTTTGTATTTTGTTTAAAGCTTATAAACACCGAGGATATTGTGCCATGATATATGGCGTTGATCAATGAACTTGCAGTTTAGTTGATGCATCCTTATTCTAGTCTTTGAACTTCGGTTTGTTTTAAAAAAAAACTAAAGATTTCTTGTTTGCTTTGTGATTACACTATAGTGTTCCACTGGTGTGATAACAACTATGGTTTTGGCATGGTCTTGAGCTGTGATTATGACAAGAACCCGCAGTATTTAACTCTGAACTGGGGATGTCTCAGCCACAGCTCCAGACTTATCCCTAGCTCGCTGTGTAACTAGCAACCCCACCACTGCTTGTCTTCTTTGCGATAGCTTCCTTCTCAACTCCCAACTTGATTTATGACAAAATAAGTTCACCATTGTTTGACTTCTCACTTCACTCTTCGAACACACGGAAAACAGACTAATTTATGATATGTTTGATCTCGACCACCATGTGGGTTTTTCTGAAAAACATGACATTCCACAGCACTTTGAAAGATGTGGTTTTACTCATGAAGATATGGAGATATACTCCACACTGCACATCCAGATAAGTTATTTCCATCCATTGCATTCAATTGTTTACTGCACCAATTATCTTCACTACTTGTAATGTTTGAAGAAGTTTTGGTGTTGGTACTCTTTGCTTGATGTCGACTATGGGTGCACCATGAAATTTACACTGTTTAATGTTTTAAATAAAACACCATTACTGCTGTATGATAGTTGTCACTATGTAGTAAGCATAGTCATGTTTCTATGAGATGATACCTCGCTATTTTGAGAAGAAACACAAACAAGTTACAATATATGTTTAAAAACACATTAGTGGATATTCTGGAGCATATATGCATAACAGTTTGAATATACTTTTGTTGAACATGCTGTTTACATTCTGGAACATTGTAACCAGAAAAACCCATGGGGTTCGAGCACGGGCTCGTGACTCCCATGGATTTTAAATTGAAAACTGTGAATTGTCGTTTGCATACCTTCATCCTGTTAATAAAACATGCTATATTCTTGTCATCAATAGTGTGCAAAACATCTATATGAGATGTAGACTTTACAAAGAAGATTGTATTAACAGGTGACCTGAACACATTATTCAATTGTAGTATTATATCATGTTCAAGCATAATCATTTCAAATGCAACTTCTGAATGTCTTGTAATACTTTATTTCATGTTGATTTGGAATTGCTAATCTCTGTCCATTTTTGCAATCCTCACATTCTCTGCTTCATGCTTAGATTCTGTTAGCATTCTTTTATTATGCATAATCTCTGTATATGACATTTCAACTTAGACTTTCTAAGTGAACTTCAATCAATGTATAACAGTCCGATGAATGTAAAAAAGTACTTACTGTAACAACACCTTTTCAAAGTTTGGAATACTTGCATAACAATTTGAATATACTAGAATCTTTCAATTCTTCAAGTAATCATTTTACTCTGTTCATGTCTTTTCTTGTGGCCTCTTTGATTCCTTCATGTGTCTTCAATTGTGATCTTCCAGTATGTGTGAACAGTAACCCTTTCAAAATAGTAATCATCCTTCTGTCTAAAATAGTGAAGTTTGAGCATGGGCTCGTGACATCCACTGGATTATTTTATTTTCTTTCTTGCATTCAGTCATGCATGCCTATTCATTTGCACACACAGTAACATTCAATTTATTAGGTCATCAAATGACATGCACCAATTAGTGTTTGTGAGTGAATGCAAGAACACATTCATTCATGAATACTGGTT
>MU226188.1:2655598-2674341 GCA_018584345.1 Thuja plicata
TTGTAGAACAATCTTTCAGATCTTTTCTTAGCCTTTTAATAAGTATTTGAGAGCCATCATTTTTCAGTCTTAGTTCTTCATTTTCCTTCTCAGATCTGTCAAGATCTTCAAGAGCTGCTTCAAGATTATTTTTCAAATGTTTTTCTTTGTTGATTCCATGATCTCCTCAAGTGGTTAAACTTTCTTTTAGCGGACCAGAGCTCTGATACCAATTGTTAGAAACACTAAGAGGGGGGGCTGAATCAGTGTTTATCTATTAATTATATTTCAGCCAATTAAACATATATCAAATGTGCATCCAAAGAAACATAACACAAGAACACATAACACATGATATGATTACGGGGAACCTTGATCAGAGGAAAACTTTGGTGGTGATTAGTACCCACAAAATATTGTACTAGGTATAATGAACCTGTTAAAGTTCCTTTGCCCTATTAGAAGCAGTCTTTACAAATTAAGTACAATGACCTGGTTAAAGGTCTGACCCTGTTAGGAGTCTTTTATAGTAACCATGTTAGGGGTGTATGGCTCACTACCTTGGCTCACTACCCAAATAATATGAAGGCTACAACCCTTTGAATGTTGGTATGCACTATATCAAAAATGAGATGTTGTAGTGACACTATTGTCTGATCAGTTTTGTGTATGCGTGGATGCTCTTACTTCTTCAAAGAGATATATCATCTTCTGAATTCATTATACTATCCCTCTGTAACTTATTATTGTACAATAATAGACTCTTGTAGCATATCTTTACATTACATACTTATATCTTTAAATCCGAATAGGCGCGACCCAAAACAAATCATTAGTCGGCCCTAAAACAAAAATACATAACGCTTCTGAACAAGTCGGCCCAAGCGTGTTTACTATAAAATTAATTAAATTATTACAAACTTACAACTAAAGTCACTTAGCCATTACATCATAATATCATACACGCTGATCAAAAATGTAGTCGGCTTCCATGCTCTATTTCCTGGACTGCAGGTCTAGTAATCTGTCTGTAACTTTTCCGTACTAATGTTTTGAACTCTGCACATTTGGATATAGCATGTATATACACCATAGAGTATATATCTAAGCATGCATGTTCTGGTGTGATCTCTAACACATGCGCTGCTGTGTTGATCTATGTATCTCTCTATCTGTCCTATTTTCTATACTTAGTCATTTCATCTTCTAAGTTATCTTTGACAAAAACTTAGTATGACTTTGTTGCCATGATTGACAACACAAAATAAGTCATGCTTCCTCAAGAAGTCAATTTTCCAACATGTTGTGTGCCAGATAGGAAAGATAATCTAGGCTGATAGTAGTTTATGAACCTCCTGATGGATTAGAGGTTCAATCAATGGGTTTACCAGCCTCTTCTTTTGCCAGGAGAGTTTGGCATCTGGTTTCAGTGGGATAGTATGAGTCATGATGGATGTGTCATAGGTTTTAAGATCCTCATACTCCAAGGCAATAATTTCAATGTATTCTTGGAGATCCAAAAGAATCTTCTCCTTCTCCACTGGGGAGCAAGAGGTACCGATGTGTACAAATTTTTCTTCATCGGCCTTGCCGATGTTGAATTTTTCAAATTTTCCTCCCTCAGAGGAGGATGATATCTTATCTCAGCCCCAGTGGTCTAAATCAAAGATGTGTTCAAGAGCTACCATCCCCTTAGGGATGGTGTTGGTGGGTAGGTCAATGATCTCGTTGTCTTCTTCACCCTGTCCGGTATCGTCATGGTCAATTTCTTTCATTATCTGGTCCTCGAAGACTCCAACATTGGTGATGAAGGCTAGAATATGTTGTTCATCCTCAAAAACCTAAAAGTGGGTGATATTATCTAGGATGGATGGGGTGGGGACCATTTCAACAGAAAAATTCTAGAGTCAGGATCTCGCCATCGGCTCGAGGGTGCTGGCGGACATGGCAAGGGAATCCAGAACATAGTTACATTTCCAGGGAATAAGATTGATGCCAAAAGCATCAAAGTCTTCAATTAGGCTCCATACTCAGTTGTGGTATGTGGCCTGCCTTTTATCATGACACATGTATTGGCTCTAGGCCTATTTTTCTATCAACTCTGAATCACCCATTACCCAGAGGTGGGTGATCCCTTTTCTCAATGCGAACAGGAGTCTAAGGACCAAGGCCTCGTACTCTGTGACATTATTGGTGTATTTAAACTGCAACCTATAGGATGCGAGGAAGGATTTCCCCCATGGGTTGATTAGTTCCACTCTGGCCTCGCAGCCTTTTTTAGACCGGGGTCCATCAAACTTCAGAATCCACAATTCATTGTTCATTTTCTAGGGCTGGGAAGGTGAAGTGGCATTTGGATTGGTTTTGGGAGGGTTGGGAGGTGATTCGTTTGGCTCTGATGGTGCACAGATGAGGTTTTTCTCTAGAGAATCTTTGGGTTTAGATTCTAGGACAAGTGACACCTTAGGCATACTACTAGATGGATTACTTGGTCCAGGTGAACTAGCTTCACTTTCTTTTTCTTAGAGGTCGTTGATGTGGCAGGTAGCAGCGGTAATGCAGGGCTCACACTCTAGTTCATAATGTTTTTGGTAGTGTACCTGGAACCAAGTGCTAGACAAGAGAGTGGCTAGAGTGGTCATGCTATCATGTGAGTCTACCTCATACTTTAGTTTCTCATCTAGGTCCCAGATTCTATGAGAGACTAAGGGATCCTCCCCGGGGATGGAATCAAAGGTCAAGATTTCTCGTGTTTGGTACACCCCGGGGGAGGATTCAAAGAAAAGGACTTCATTTACCCTCCTAACTTTAGTGAGGGCCTGCTACATTCTTGGTTCACTCTCCACCCAGATTTGATTTTATTTCCCCTTCCAAGGGAGCCACAAGTGGGAGAAGTACATATAGAAATACCCATTAAGAGCCTTAGACCAATTCTAACTTAACAACATCCCGTAGGTTTCGGGGATGTCTACCACTTGGATGTCTATTGTACTTGATATTTGGGGGTCTTGGATGAGCTGAATATAGACATATTTCAGCTCACCCACCATTTTCACAGTAGTTTTGTCCAATTGGACTACTGCACCTTTGGATGGAGTGCGAGTGAGTCTAAGCTTCTAGCATATGGATAAGGGCATGACATTGCCCGAAGCACCGGAATCTACTAGGAAGTTGTGTAGGTTCTTCCCTTGAATGTTCAAGCCTAGTAGGAAGAGAGGATCCTCTGTGTTTCCTTGAAAGATAGTTGAGTTGGCATTATCAAAGGTGACAGTCTTTGGTGGATGACTGACGGCTTCTATTTTTCCCAAGAGCTTCAGAAGGGACTTTTTCTGTTCGGGACAATTTATTAAAACCTTCATCAAGGTCATGGAGGTGGTGGTGTTCTCTAACGCCTTAGTGATGTCAAACCATCCCCCTAGGTAAAGTTGACTTCCCTCGGGTGGATCCTTGGCTTGGTTAGAGCCAGGTCCTTTCAGAGGGGAGGAACGATCATTTGTGTTGTCTTGGTGAGGATATTCATGGGAGGCATTGGCGTGTAATCTAGCCCTTTTCCAGCCTGACTCTAAGTGTTGTATGGATTCTGTGGGCTGGTGAAGGTGTTGGCCTCAAAGGCTAGGATGGATTCATCAAAGAACCCCTATAATTTGGATTCTTCTTCGTCCTCTTCATCTTTCCTAAAGAAGACGGTCTCATACGTAAAGGCAGTGTGAGGAGGCTCTGATGTGGGTGGTTTTGGGGGAGTAGGATTGGTCAGTTGTTGTCTGTCCCACTGGGAGATCATGATGATATTCTCCAGCGTGGCATAGTTCACCTCAAAATGACAGTCGGTGTCATGCAATCTACACCAATTAGTCAAGGGGTGGAATTTTGCAAGCTGCGCAAAATGACTAGGTCCAGCACCTCACTGAGTGGTGTTTTGGTTTGGAGGAGGACCTTAGGTATTTGCGTTGTTGTTCCATTATCGTTGATTGGGCCGAGGCCCGTTGTTGTAGTTCTGACCTTTGGAGTTGGTGTTTCGTTGTCCAGAGAAAATATTCCCTCTCTCAAAATTGGAATTGTGAGGCACAGAAGGCCCCACCTTCAGCTGTCCCATGTCCTTTGTAGGAGAGGAGACCAATTTCCAGAGGGATTCAACCTCGACTGACAGTTGGGTAGTTGTGTCACACTGTGATGGTTGTTGTGGCAGGTTCCCAAGGAAAGCGGCAGCAACTCTCAGAGTTGAGGATGGAAATCCTCCAGTCGTGGACAACTGGAAGAAAGGTACTCTGGAGGGTTGTGTCAAGGGTTGTATTTTTTGAGGCTGGTTCCAGGGAACATACTCCAGACTCGGTATTGTCTAGACTTGAGATGGATAAATATACTGGGCCTCCTGGTCTATTGGTAGTGGGCTCATGGCCATCATTGGGGCACCCATTACTGGATTGGGGTTGTATCCCCCATTGTGAGGAGTTCTTCTAGGTATCATGTTGAATGGTAGGCTCTGTCCAATCCTACTGAGAGCTTTTCTCAAATGGCAGGACAACTCTAGGCTAAGTTGTAAACTTTCACCAGAGTATCCTGGTCATTGGCGGTGGTGGTTCTCCAAAGGAGAGTGGCAATAATGGGGTCCAGAGCATTCAGGTATGTCTGGATGGTTACATCAGTGGATGGGATGAAGGGGCCCATGCACCGCTTCATGGCATGTTGGAACTGATGGTTGAATGTGGTAAGGGGTTCATTTGGTTCCTTCTTGATGGAGATAAACTGGTTGTGGGACCATGTCGGGTCCACATGAATGCAAAAGGCTATCAGGAAGGTGTCTTCCATATCCTGCCAACTGTTGATGGAGTTGGATGACAAGTTGAGGTACCATTTTAATTCATTCTGTCCTAAGGATAGAGGTAACATCCATGTTACAACATCCTGATGCTCTATCCAGTATCGGTTCATGGCATCCTTACAGGCATGGACATGTTCTTTTGAATTTTATGGGCCTAGATGCTTGTACTTGGGATAGATATTCTCTAGATGCAGAGGAAGATTGTTGGTATCACTAGGGAACTACCCCATTGGAGACTCGGTGTTACCAAAGTAATTTTCCATTGGGGATGTTTGATTTTGGCTTGGCTAAGCGTTAGTCCCCGGGATTATCTAAGGGATTATCTGAGGGATTATCTAAGGAATTATTTGAGGAATTTGGGTATTCTGGTGTGTAGTGAATCCCCAGATAAAGTTGGTTGGTTGTTTGGTTTGTTGGGTTCTACTCTTTTGGACAGGAGGTCTGAGTTCTACAAACTCTCTAGCATTCGGGGTTGATCCCATGATTCTATCAAAACTTAAGGGTGAAGATGACCCTATCCCACAAAAATCTTGGCTTCTAAAACTATTTCTTGGGGAACCCTCGAGCGGTGTAAAATTGAAATCTTCTGAGGGAGATGAGCTCATGCCCTCCTTCTAGCGCCAGTTTCTGTTGATAGGACTTTGTGACCGGTTCAGCCAACAGTGGTAAGTTGTCATTAGGTACCAGGGTACCGACCAACTCTGCCTGAAGAGGTTCTCTGGGGAATGAATTCCCTAGGCCTCCAAGCACTTGGTTGTTGGGTCTCAACGGTGCAGGAAGCTAAGTTGGGAAGGTGACTGTTTGTTTGAGGGGATAGTTGGTTTTACTCATCTTCTTCGGGGATTTTAGTAATGGGTCGAGGTTTCCTGCAAGCATGTTACGTTTACCAAATAAATTGCAAAAGATAGACCAGAGTAAGAGTTTTATTAGTTCTACTTATAGTTATGCAACATATTTCAAATATCAGCCATGCTCCAATGTAAGAACTACACTAAATACTGAATACATACAGAACCTATGATTCATACATATTCAATAGCAAGAGGAAATGAGATCATTAATCTAAACAAAACATTAGAGAAAAGGACATTAGAAACATATAGCACAAAAGATGTTCATGAACTCCAAAATTAGAACAACACATAATGAGTATTCATAAGGTGTTCCTCTTTCTTCATTAACTCAAAGGGTTCCAGCATCACTAGTAGATACAATCATGGCTCCAAGGGAGCAATCTAAACTATCAAGAACAATTGCGCATTGAGCTCCTGCAACTACTAAAAATGAAAAAGCTATCTTCTATTACTTGCTGGACTACAAAATCATCAATTTTTCCAACCCTTGTTATGAGGTCGGACTTCTTATTTATACACATAGTTTTACCTAGAACTAACCCAATCTAACTGTACACTCAATATATAAACTATATTATCCGGTGGCCGGTACTACCCGCACCACTAACAATCACCTCAAAAAGAGAAGAGGCCTGACAAAACAGAGGAAGAAGACAAGAAGAGAAAGCTGGAAGAATCAGCATAGAGAAGAGTGTCAGGGTATTAACAGAGGAAATCTGATCATCTCGGTATCTGAGGCAACATGCCTCATAAATGCAGATTGCGACTCACTATCTTTGATGTACATCAGGAAGTTAATGTAGGAGTGACACCTTGGGAGAATCATCTATCAGAGCCATCCCTCCATCTGACATGCCTTATTGGGATCACCTACTTGCTAACCCCTTATTAACTAATTGACAATGACCGATCGGCTCCGGGGAACTCGAACACGGGTCATTTTGAAAGAATACAAAACTTTGAATCCAAAATTCTAGAGTCCAGGAGCTTAAGCTCAAAGAATAATGAATCTACAAAATTGTACCCTATTGGTGAAAATCTCCAGAGTCTAAAGAACTTTATTATTCCTTGTTTTTCTTGAAGGCCTCCAAAATCTGGTCGATTCCATCCTCATCTATGTCTTTGAAATTATCCCACCGGTCATTGACGACCCCAAACTGTTCCTTAATATCTCCAGCCTTGTCCTGGAATTATGCCGCTACTTTTAGTGAATCATCGACCCGAAGCATCATTTTAGATAATCTTGACAATTTTCCTCCATCAAAATCTCTGGTGGATTGGTACCGGGACTCCATTAGCTCATCAAATTTTCTCAGCACATAATCTTCCAGGACACAAGTCTCGGTAGTTAAGGGATCGACTTGCAAAACCCTTGATCTAAATGTTGTGTATAAATCTAAATAATTCTAGACTACTGGGATGCTATACTTTAGGACCACTACCAGTTGCTTTCTCAACTCAATTTTAAGACCATGTCTAGAGTTTCAGGCCTGGAGGAATCTGAAGGGCTCTTCTCCCAAAATTCCTGTCTCGGTAAGGGCTTCCTCCCTAAAGTTTATTATTTCTTCCAATTCTGACCTCCACTCTTCATACTTCTCTGTCTTTCTCCCATAAGATCATGACACAATTCACCTGGCCCAAAAGGTTGCTAACCTGATAAAGGTCCGGGAGTGTCATCACTAGGAACTACCTTATGGCCTTGATTTTTTCTGTGATCTAGCCATCTATAGCTTGTGCCTTCTTTTTCATGTCCCTTAGAGCATCCATGTCACCCTGTGGGAGCGGTGTTCTGAAGGTGGAGGCATTTGAACGGATCTTGGCCAGTGGCTGTATTAGTTCCACAAGAATCCTGAGGAGATTTTCATTCTTCTCTCTTTCCTCCTTTAGCTTTTGTGCCTGTTTGTCATACCAGGCCTCAACTATCCAGGTAGCTTCTTTCAGCAAGTCTAATTCACCCTGCTTATCTCTCTTCCCCAGAGGAACCTCTGTAACCACATAATACTTGGCCCTTACTATTGTCGCATCTGTATCTGGGGGAGATGTTGTAACTATTGCAACTGTGTTTCCTCCTGGACCGGTCTAGAAGGTATGGATGGTCTGGGCCTTCTTAGGCTTCTTAGCCTCTTGGTGTTGGGCCATCATCTTGACCAAGGAGAGGGGAACACTTGCTGCTATCGGGGCCTTTCTTTTTCTGGATTCTACCAGCCATTGTGGTGGTTGGGGTGGTCTTACTGCTAAGATTTGGGTGTTCAGATCTTTAATGGGGCTCTGTGGTAAATCCCCAGTATCTATAGTCATGTCACACTCTTTCTCTTGTTCCCCAGGGTTTTTCGTGTCTTTTGCCCTAGTGGCATTCTCATATGTGGTGTCAGGGACCCCATCTCCATCGGCACCAGTAAATTCAGCATTATCAGGATTTTTCCCATCCTTTTCAGCATCTGTGGTCTCAGTATCCACATCTCTGGGGTTATCCCCCTTATCTTGTTGCTGATGTTCTTCTTTAGCATCATCTGCGGGGACATCTTTCTCTACGAGCACATCTTCTGGAGAGGTTGGAGGTGTCTATTCAAGATATGACGGTTGGGCCATAGAGACTACCTCGCCGTATGTCGTACTCTAAGGCCTTTGATCACCCAGAGTAACTAGAGGCACTTGGAATGTGATGACTGGGGATACAGTTTCTCCCAAAGGACCGAGTTCCCCAGCCATTGTGCATTGCTCATATTTTGTAGGCCTCAGTTCTATCTTGGTCCCCTAGACCGGTGTTTCTTCCATATCTTGTGAATCTTCTTGCATTTCTTCTAGTTCTTGCTCTTTTTCCTATTCCTATTCTTGTTCCTAGACTTCCTTTTCTGGGGCCACCTCTGCCTAGGTGTCTACCTCCTCTACCACCCTTCCTATCTCTCCCTGTGAATTTACAAGTTCATTAGTCTCAAAGTTGTTATCGAAATCATCGTGTGGAGGGGAGGTCTCTGGGGGATTCTCTTGTTTAGGGGAGTTTGGGATAACCTCCACCTAGGGGATGTTAGGCATGCCAAGGCCTACATCTGTGCTCAAGGGATGGTCCACCCTTTACTTATTTCTTAACTATAGTGGGGCCTTGACATCTAGAATGTCTACTACCTCAGCCTCCGTCTATCAAATCATAAGTGCTACTAGTGAAGGGGATCTTGCTAGGAGGGCAGATCCCACCAGAGTGATTAGAAGACCATGGGCAAGCTGGGTGCTTAGTTTTTAACTTATCTGTCGGGACGCCTCCAGCTGAACATGAACTTGCTCCAAAATGGGAAGTAGACACTAGGGTGTAACTTGGGCTGGGGTGCCTTCTTTTTCTTTCCCATTATCTTTACTTGGTCCCACGGCTCCGGAGACTGAAGTAGACCCCCGCAAAATTGGGCCCTTGCAGATGCTTTTCTTGCACACTTGTGCAAAGTAATTATGACTATTTTGTAGGATGCTTTGACTTGCGTCCTTAATTGTTAAACTCGCCAAGGTGTCCCAATCCACCAGAGGGAGATCCAACTTATCGATCCCATGTTCCTTGTATGTTGGGTCTTCCAGAGGCCCGCTGTTAAGAAATCTTTTAGAAAGGTCTGAAGGTCAAGGCTCTTCATCATCTGTTTGGACATCCGCGAGTGCTTTCGGGACCGAAGGTCAAAACCATCTTGGCACTCTACCCAAATATCTTCAATGTGAAGCTCATGTGGTGTGAATGTCTGGGACAGTGTCGTACTTATCTTCTCGACTGGATCAAAAAGGTTCCATGCTAGGTGGAACTCCGCTAGTCCCAGGCTCTTCAACTCATTATTAGCTTCCTTAGCCGCTACAAGACTGCAAGAATAGTTCCCGCAAGCAATTGGGATTGGAATGGAGGTAACCTTCTTTAATGCAAAGAATGTGTGAAGTTTCAAGATTTTCCTACAGAACTCCAAAAGAATAATTCTATCCCCGTAATGTCTGGGGAGTAGGTAGGGTTTCCCAGAAAACCTGGTCACCCAAATGTAAGAATGCTACTAAAAATGAATAAATAATTGTTGTATGTACTCACAAAGGTCATCGCTTCCTTAGACAGTTGATACCCAGAATCCCGAGTAAGTGTCAAAATGTTGTGGTGAATGAACATGTAATTTACCCTGTAAAAATGGGGGAAGCTGGCTTCCCATTGGTCTGGGGATAATGTTCCCATGGGACATGCTATTCAGGCTTGTTCCCAAGAAATCCCACTGTCTACAAACCCCAGAGAGTGGGTCTATGTTGGGCCAGTTCCCATAACACATATGAGGTCATGTGGAACCTCAAATTTCAGAGGACATTCTTCAGTTGGAAGTCCACATGATTGGTGATAATATTCATCCAGTCAAAGGTCTGATTGTGAGTGGTGATATAGTATAGGAAATAATACATCCATGCCAAAAATTCCCTAGCATGGGGTTCTCTGAAAAGCCTACATAAAAATATGATCCCCACCTGTATGCATTTCTTTAAGTCTCCGCAGGGGATCTCCAGCTTCATTTTCTTATAGTCCCTCCTCGGGGACGTTAACCAGTGAGTATTGAGATGTTGCAAGGAAAGATGGGGGATTTTCTCAAACTCCTTTAGTGATGCAGCCCGGGAGATAACAATAGCCTTTCTAAACTAGGGGATCCCTAGTCCCGAAGCAAAGGTGGCAGCATTGAGATTAGCAATGGTTGTCGGGTAGTTCAATGGTAGAGAATCAGCAAGCAAAACAACCCAGGTGGGGGCGTTGTAGTGCTTTTCTAGTTCAAGGATCAGTTCTAGTTCTTACACTAAGAAGGGGAAACAAGAAGCTTTGATAATGCCGGAGGTGGCCACGTTCTTTTCCATATTGTCTCTGGTAGATCTCTGTTCATACATTGTCTAGATAAGGCCCTGTAGGTCTACCCATAGTTCGGCCTTTGTGTCGGTGATATCTTGCAGTTTGGAATCCACTTTGGATCCCACAAGGACACCCTCCCTCAGGTATTTGGATGTCAATGGGGGTTTAGCCAGCATCTTCTCTGCCTTCATCTTTTTGGCCACCCAAGTGGAGGTAGTCAGAATTTTCGGACTTCTAGGAGTTGTTACTTCAGACATTGTTGGATAATCTACAACCTGCAAGACCGGACAACCATTAATACATGTGATAGAGTATAAAAAAATATTATGGACTCTAGAGAGTTCACCACCATTTCACACTTGTTCAAAAGATGTTAGCTCTCATCAAAATCTTGAAAATATAACAATTAACAACTTACATGGGATTCGATCAACATCTGGAGGTTCTGGGGATATTGGTTCATGCGAAAAATGGGATGAAAGTCCAAGGACTTATCAGCACCCAGAATCTAGAGAAACTAGTCATTATCAAAGTGACCAGGCAGTGAGTTGTACTGGGCTGACATGGGTTGTCACGTGGTCACGCAATAAATGGCATAATGGCACTAATGGTGACAGACACATTGACATGAGTGAAATGAATGCCAAGTGGGATGGTTTTGAATTCTAATACATGGGGAGTTTAATCCTGCCATTAATGATGAAGCAATAGAGGAGAGAGAAAACCACCATAGCTTCAACAGGTGAGGTGTCAAGTTTGAACCAGGCGGACACTATGCGGGAGAACTTGAAACTTGGGATATAATGTGCAGAGCGCGACGAGCTCACCATAGGAAGGTTCGTCACAACAATGTAGAGACCAATTTATAGACCAAAATTTACAAGGAAGCCAGAGAACAATGCAAGTTACAGGAACAACCCTATCCTACAACCTATTTACAATTTACAGAGAAGTTATGAGAATTTACAGGGGAATTACAACTACTTACAACATCTATACTAATGTATACTATTTATAGGAAAGAAAATAACACAAGGAAGGCAGACAACCATCCTGCAGAGCCATCCCACCAATAGGAGATGACGACAAACCAGAAGACCACAACAAAAACAAGACCCAAAAGAAAAGAGAAAAACAAAGCAAACCAAAGAGAACTAGAAGAGATCCAAAGGACCTACCTTAACACCAGGAAACACGGGAGGTGCTCTACAAACTAGGAAGCTTTCACGGACCACGAACACCTACAACCTTGTAGGGAAGCCAAAAAAATACGTGCAAATTTGAATACCAACTAAACTGCAAAGTACTGTTAAACCTCCTAAAGCAATTTGCACTGAATTTCAAATTCGCTCTTAATCACTCTGGGTAATCTTGTTTGTGGTAAATGTGAAAGTGACAAGTAAATATTTATTTATACCCCTAGGGTAAAAACACACTGCTTCCTTCCGCAAGTCCTGAGAAAAGGCAAACCCTCCAAACTCTGGGCCCGGGGATTCCATGCAACCACACCCTCTAACAAAAGAGGAAGTAGTGACAGAGAATCCCAGAGTCCAGAATCTGGCCAGCACAAAGAAGACAAAAAAACTCTAGGACCAGGTCCCGGAGGAAGAGAAACCAAAAATAAAAGGGAACGACCCCCACGGAAGTGAAGGCCGAGGGAAACAAAAGAAAACAAAAAGAAACCAGGGAAGAACAGAAAAAAAAAACAACAAAATAAGGGGACCCAACATTTTGCCAACAAAATGTAGGGATGGGTATGAAGGGCATAACAATGGCTAAGAAAGAAATAAAGTTGTATATCATAGTCTACTACCGAGGCTGAGTCTATTGCTGCAGCTATGAATTGTACAAATATTGTGTGGATCAAAAAGCAACTAGAAGGTATGGAAGAAGAGATCACCGATCTAGTCACTATTTATTGTGACAATACAAGTGCTACAAACATATTAAATAATCTGGTAATGCACTCAAAGACCAAGCACATATCTATCAAGTATCACTACTTGAGAGAGAAAGTACAAGACAAGCTTGTAATGTTGGAGTATGTGAATTCAAAAGAATAGCTGGCTGACATATTCACCAAGCCACTACCGAAGGATTCTTTTGAGTATCTCATAGGTAAATTAGGGGTCCTACCCCTATCCAACATTCATTAAATGCAAGAGGCATGTTGCATCAATTCTAGAACACATTAGAATATCTAAATTTTGAGTTGATGTTGAGTGATCGCACTTTAGGTGATCCCTGAAGTTGTGAAAAGGAATTATGTATGCAAAGAGAAATCAATACATGCAAGGTATGATTCACTACCCAAATAAGATTTTGGGAGTATGGATCTTTGGCATTGTTTTCAAAGAGGGAGAAGTATGTAATTGATGACTAAACAAGGGAGAAACAAGTACACAGGAGAAGTAGTCAGTATAGTATATAATTGAAGACTCCACAAGGGAGAAGTAAGTACAAGGAAGAAGCAAGTGATGAATACAAGTAAGAGAGAATTCATGTAAGAAGGAGAATGTAACAGAAGGCAAAGAGGAAGAACAAGCTAAGAAGGAGTAGAGACAATACAGAGAGATCAGAGTATACCATCATCAACTGATAGTGTTTCCATCAATGCCAAAGAGGGAGATTGTTAACCAACTGATGGTAATGGTGATGAAGACCGAGTTTTAGAAGAATACAAGCAAGTAGAATGGTTAGATTAATTGTTAGTTTTTCATTGATGTCAAGCAATTGATTTCTAATTTATATTAAGTTTCCATATCAATCAAAGAGGAACTTAATTGGGAAGATAATAAAGATCAGACAATGATAAGGAACTATTGATATAATTTTTTTTTACTTAAAATTTGATTTTGTTAAGTCGGTAAAGAGGAAAGTTCAAGTCAGTAAAGGGAATAACCTAGTTACCAAGCAGTGAAGTATTTATCGATCGAGCAAAGAAAAGACTATCCCCGAGCAAAGTTGACAACCAAGCAAGTTCAGTTACCGAGAAAGGTTGGTAATCGAGCGTTGTCAGATATCGAGTGAATATATTCAACGAAGTTGCAAAGCATGAATAAAATGTCTATTACAAGATCTACGATCATGAAAAGTAAAGTTCAAAATCAGTGATGTAGGTTAAGCAACAAAAGAAAGTTGTGAGTTCCGATAAAAAGTGTAAGTCATGAGGCATGATTAACCACTTAACTGAGTTGCAAATACATTGAATCAATTCATTTGTGATCATCAGATGGATGAGCGCAATTGAGGGAAAACCTAATCAAAAAGATTAAGAGGCAAAACAAAGGCCTATAAATTGATGAGTTTGTATGTTTATACAAAGTTTCTGGAGAAGTGATAAGTTGAAGAGCTACTAAAAAAAGTAGTGAAAGATTTGGATAACTAGTCTAGAGGAGAGACTGATGAGTTGACAATTTTTTTGTGCCATTAAGTTTCAGAGAGAAAACAAAGGATCTGATCAAGCAAAGTATAGTTGCAGAATCACATGTCACATCAGTACACTATTTCTCACTAACATTTGTATAAATCTCTTAACTGAGTCTATCTAACAAGTCCTTTTGTAAACCCTTGAGAAAGGTAACATTCTAGGATGAATGCTTAAGTCCTCTAACTAGACCACTCCTAACAAAGTGAAGATCTTAACAGGTCTAAGGTAAATCCCCTAATAGGGTCACATCTAACAAATGTGCATTGTAATCTTTAACAAGATTGGCTCTTAACTGAGCATAATTGAGAAGAGTATTTCTTTTTGTGGGTGACAATTCCCATAGAGTTTTTTTCTCATATTGGGTTTCCTCGTTAAATATTGTGTTAGATGTGATGCTTGATAATTGTGAATTTTATTTGCTTATGTTATATGTTTTTATCAAGTTTGTTAAGAGTTTACAAGTTTCAGTTGTTGTTGTTGTTTGAATGACTGAGTTGAATCAAAGGTTTAGAATAAAAGTATTACGGTTCAATATTTTCTAATTCACCCCCTCTTAGTAAACCATATTTAGTAGGGTAAACCAACAAACAATACCCCTAGAAGCTCCCTCATAACTACTACATACCACTCCACAATGCTTAAAGACTTTCCTCTTTTCAGATTTCTCCTTCAACATATTAGTTTCTTGAATCAAAATAATATCAGTTTTATGATCCATAACCATATTCCTAAGGATATCCTATTTTTTGGAGCCATTTAACCCCTTAATGTTCCATGATATTATCTTAATTTCTTATTTGGGGAACAAACCTCTCTGATAGTCCTCTACCTACCATCTACTATATTCTATTCTCTATGCCATTTCAATGACCTTCTACCAATAGTTGGTTTGGGAGTATCCACATCAACCTTCACCCTATTCCTTGTAGAAACTATTAAAATAACTAAGAGGGGGGGTGAATTAGTGGCCTCAAAAATATTCCAATAAATTAACCCAAAAAACTTATTACCACAATTATAAGCCTCTAGTTATCTTCAGTCCTACAAGATGAATGCCTTGAAATAATCTTATCAAATAACTACTGCTCGGAGTTCACTGTTAAACCTTATTCTTACTGTTTACTGATTAGCTGTCTTTCATTTACCAAAATGCAGTAAATAACTTAGTGTATATCGATCAATCTAGATTAGTTATGTGTAATGAAAAACACTAAAGTAATGACTCATAAACACATTGACACATGGATTTTTAACATGGAAACCCTATTAAGGGAAAAACTATTTGGGACCGGTAACCCAAAATTTTCACTCTTCTGAAGTGAGCTCAATGAAGATCAGACCATGTTAAGGTTACAAACACACTATTAGGTGTGACCTTGTTAGAGGATTTAAATAGAATAGTTTGTCACTTGATATCTGGCATCTCTATGCTACCTTTTATGACCAAACCCAGTGTAGTTTGTCAATTGGTATCTGGCATCTTTATGCTATCTTCATGATCAAAACTTTTGATACTCCTTGGGATGTATCTCAATATATAAAGGATTGTTAAGTCTTGCTCAGTTAAGAGACTTTCTGATCCAATGGTTAAATTGAAATAGTAAATGATTTGTTCACATATACAACTATACTTTGTAGATTTTTAGATCTACTATAATCTCATAATACCTTTTTGATCAATGTATATTTTCAATACCTTTGCTTCACTTCTTTCTGCTTGGTGATGCTATGCTTCTTTGTTGCTCAGTGTTCACAGAAATCTTTAGCTCTTTCCTAATTTTGATTGATTATGATTGTATGAAGTTGTTCTTCACTAGTTTCTCTCCAGCTTCTTCTTTCTCTCTTCACTCCCCTAATTCACAATGAATTAGCTTGTCTCTTTATAGACATGATTTCACCATTTCTCAATTCTTGACTTTCTTGTTCTTGGCGTGATCCGCAATTCTAGCCAATCTTTCTTTAAAGCTTTACTTCAGTTTTATCCCATAGATTTCTCTTTGACAACTGGAATAAAACATCTTTAAATATTTCTCTTATCTCTAGCTTTTAACTTGTCGATGAAAACAATATTAACAACCAGCTAACTCCTTCTTTAGCTCTTGCCAACTAAGTCTTTTTTCATTTCTGAACTTCAGTTCTTTTTGGTGTTTTAACTCCTTGTTAGCTTTGGTCAACACTTCAGTTCTCCTTGGGCATCTCCGTCAGGATTGTCTGTCCGTCGGGCATCTATGAAGTTCTACTCATCGGTAATGCTTGTGATTTTTCTCGTTGGTAATGCTTGCTTAGGTTTCTTTCTCAGGTATCACTGTTAATTTCTTCTCGGGTTTCTCTATCAGTTGGGATGCATTTCCCATCAGTGTTTGTAGTCACTTAGTGCATAGTGAACTTTTATGCATTACTGAAATCATAACCTTTATCTTTTTGGTTCTCTGAAGTCTTTGACATTTTGAATATAACCAATTAGATTATATCAAGTTGACATCAATGACAATACAATACATTAAATGATTTAATGTCTTGCATTAACTTTCTGTAGCTTGGTGATCATCAACTTAACATCTTAAAACATTCAATCAGTTATAGTTCATTAATCTCTCCCTTTGGCATTGATGGAAACACACTACATTGTCACACTATATTATTACTAATACAATATGAAATATATTAGTTTTAGTTCATCAATCTACCAATCTTATTTTTCTATAACCAATACAAATGTGTAGCTCTCGGTAAGCTCATATAGCTTAGATTTGTTTCTTTCCTAATGCTTTCTCCATTCTTCAACCCCTTCACTAGATAGATGTAGCAGTTTCTGTCTTTTTCTGATGTTGTCTCACCCTTTGACTGTTCCTTTCCTTGATCATCTCTTTTTCCTTTGACAATAATAAGTCATCTCTCCCTTTATAGGTTACATCTCCCTTAGGATATCTTCTCTCCCTTTGATGGTTATTTCATATGTACATATATTCTCTCTTCTTTGGATCTTCTTAGGATACTCTGTCCCTTTGAATTCTTAGGAACTTCTCTCCCTTTGACAATAATGCCAAATTAAACATTGATCATGCCAAATTTATATCCTTTCACCCTTTTATAATATACTCCTTGAATTTCCCTATCCATAAGAAATACAATGACTCTGGTGTTTGGTGCAGATATGTACCTTGATGTGTACAGATGTATCTATGCAGTTCATCTCTTTGCTTGCATCAACATGAATGATCTTCTAATTTTGTGTACGCTGATGCAGCCTCCTAGTCAGCTTACTAACCAATAGACAAGGGTCGGACCCCTAGTCTGTTTCTCAGGTACTCAAATGTATCTTTAGTCAATGACTTTATGAATATATCAGCTAATTGTTCCTTTGATTGAACATATTCCAGTATCACCTCTTTCTCTTGCACTTGTTCTCTTAGGTAATGATAATTGATTGCAATATGCTTAGTCTTAGAATGCATGACTGGATTCTTAGAAATGTTTATTGCACTGGTATTATCACAATAGATAATCACTAGTTCAAGAATTTTTATATTCATACCTTCCAGTAACTGTTTGATCCATGCAATATTAGAGCAGTTTGCAGTAGCAGCCATAGATTCTGCTTCTATAGTAGATTGTGAGATGCATCCTTGCTTCTTAGTAATCCATGTGACAAGTCTGTCACCCATGAAGAATGCTCCTCTAGTTGTGCTCTTTTTGTCATCTAAGTTTCCAGCCCAATCAACATCTATATAGACTTGAAGCTCAAATTTTCCTTCTCTTTTCTACCATAAGCCATAGTCCTCGGTGTTCTTTAGATATCTCAAAATTCTCTTGACAGTAGTCATGTGTGATTCTTTGGGATTAGCAGAGAATATTGCAACTATTTGTTGGCAAGTTGACTCCTAGAGGATGTGTGACTTATTTTGTGTTGTCATCATGGTAAAAAAGTCATATTAAGTTTCTGTCGAAGATAACTTAGAAGATAAAATGACTAAGTATGGAAACAGGGCAGACAGAGATATACAGTGATCAACACATCAGCGCACATGTGAGAGATCAAATCAGAGTATGCACGTTTAGATATATGTTCAATGACATTTCTACATACTAAGTCTAGACACGCATAGTATGGAATGATTGTATGGAGAAGTTACAGACAGATCAGTACACCAGCAGTCCAGAAGATAGAGCATGGAAGCCGACTAGTGTTTTGATCAGCGTGAATTATTTTGTTATGTAACGGCCAAGCGCTTTTGATTATATGTTTGTAATGATGTAATTATTATTGTTGTAAACATGCTTAAGCTGACTTTCTCGGAAGCGTTATGTATTATGTTTTAGGGCCGACCATAAGTCTTGTTTTGGGTTGCGTCTATTCAGGTATGAACATATAAGTATGTAATGTAAAGTTATGTTACAAGTGTCAAATAATATGCATGAGAAAGATATAGAAGAGTAGTATGTTGAATTCAGTATGAGATAAAGCTCTTTAAGAGAGTAAGAGCATCAGTGCATACACGGAACTGATCAGATAGCAGTGTCATCACAACAGTTCACTTTTGATATAGTGTATATCAATTATTAGAAGGTTGTAGCCTTCATCTTATTGGGTAGGGAGCCTAGGAAGTGATCCATATACCTTTAACAGGGTTTTGTAAAAGACTCCTAATAGGGTCAAACCTTTAACTAGGTCATTGTACTTGCATTGTAAAGACTGATTCTAATAGGGCAAAGGAACTTTAATAGGTTCATTAGACTAGTACAATATTTGTGGGTACTAATTCCCACTGGGGTTTTCCTCTGATCAAGGTTTCCCCGTAATCATATCATGTGTTATGAGTTCTT
>MU226188.1:2678452-2699270 GCA_018584345.1 Thuja plicata
ATGGAAAAGGCAAAAGAAAAATAGGTTATGAGGAACCCTCTTTTCTTAGAATCAGTTAACATTCTGAATGATTTAGTACCTACAGACAAGAAAGTAGCCAAGATTCAATCAGTTGAAGATGTTGACAGCATTCTAACAAGCTTCAAAGCACACTTTACAAACCTAGTAGACTCTGCTACTAAAATTTCTGAAGATGAGTAAAAAAAGGAAAGTTTGAATGAATTGGTAAAGAATTTTACCTTAGACCTAAAATCTTTAAAGATCGGGCAATCCATATTGAAAGAATTGGCAGCTAAGGGTAAGAAAGTCATAGGAAACTGCATGGACAGAGTGAAGTTCACCTCTGAACATATCAAGAAGATAGAAGAGGTAGAGATCATGGTGGAAACTATCAGAAAATCATTTGAGACATCTACCCAGGACATGAACATATATAACAATGTCTATCAAGGTTAGTTAGACAAAATTGAAAAGGCTAAGTTGGAGATCAACAAGATAAGAGTCAGACAAACTCAGTTGAGAAATGCACTTGCGCCCTCTCTAGCAGTTCTGAATGAGAACATCAAACAGATTGATGCCACCATTGTGACATATGATCAAGGTCCCTGCATGGATTTGATGAAGATGGAGAAGCTAACATATGCTTTATGCGCGCATCTTCAGACAGTTGATGCCATGAAGGTATTCTAGTAGAAAGAGATCCAATCTCTTCAGATTGTGTACCCTGATATTTACATGGAGTAAGTACCTAGAAAACTTACAAGTTTTGTACTCCTTTGTCATTAATGTCAAAGGGGGAGTAATATAGAATGTGTATATATGGGAGCAGTATATGTATATGATAGACAATTTTTTTTTGATTAAGTCATTTTGAGAAACTTGGCCACATTCCTTTGTTTCCATAAATGACAAAGGGGGAGATTGTTGGCAAGTTGACTCCTAGAGGATGCATGACTTATTGTGTGTTGTCATCATGGAACAAAGTCATATTAAGTTTCTGTCAAAGATAACTTAGAAGATAAAATGACAAAGTATGGAAACAGGGCAGACAGAGATATACAGCGATCAACACATCAGCGCACGTGCGAGAGATCAAATCAGAGTATGCGCATTCAAATATATGTTCAATGACATGTCTACATACTAAGTCCAGACATGCATAGTATGGAATGATTGTGCGGAGAAGTTATAGATAGATCAGTACACCAGCAGTCTAGAAGACAGAGCATGGAAGCCGACTAGTGTTTTGATCAGCATGAATTATTTTGTTATGTAATGGCAAAGCGCCTTTGATTATATGTTTGTAATGATGTAATTAGTATTGTTGTAAACATGCTTAAGCTAACTTGCTTGTAAGCGATGTGTATTATGTTTTAGGGCCGACCATAAGTCTTGTTTTGGGTCGCGTCTATTCGGGTATGAACATATAAGTATGTAATGTAAAGTTATGTTGCAAGTATCAAATAATATGCATGAGAAAGATATAGAAGAGAAGTATGCTTAAGTCAGTATGAGATAAAGCTCTTTAAGAGAGTAAGAGCATCAGCGCATACACGAAACTAATTAGACAACAGTGTCATCACAACAGTTCACTTTTGATATAGTGTATATCAATTATCAGAAGGTTGTAGCCTTCATCTTATTGGGCAGTGAGCCATATACCTTTAACAGGGTTTTGTAAAAGACTCCTAACAGGGTCAGACCTTTAACAGGTCATTGTAATTGCATTGTAAAGACTGCTTCTAATAAGGCAAAGGAACTTTAACAGGTTCATTAGACTAGTACAATATTTGTGGGTACTAATTCCCACTGGAGTTTTCCTCTGATCAAGGTTTCCCCGTAATCATATAATGTGTTATGAGTTCTTATGTTAAGCTTCATTGAATGTATGTTTGATTTATGTTTAAGTTGCTGAAAAGTAATAAATAGACAAACACTGATTCACCCCCCCCCCCTCTCAGTGTTTCTAACACTATTCCAACTTTATGTGCTATATCTGGTCTAGTATGAACAACATACATTAGTTTTCCAATCATTGATTTATACAAGGTATGATTTACCTCATTTAATTTGTCTTCTTTTGTCAGCTTACATTCAGTTGCCATAGGTTTTCCAACTGGTTTGGAATCTTCCATCTTGAATATCTTCAACACTTCCTTGATGTATTTGGATTGTGTGATATATATGCCTGCATCTTGTTGAAGAATCTGTAGACCAAGAAAGAATTTGATCTCCCCAAACATCGACATCTCAAACTCTTTTCTCATTTCATTAGAAAAATATTTACATAACATATCATTACCCCCAAATATGATATCATCAACAAATATTTTAGCAATCAGAATGTTTTCATCATTGTCTTCTTTTAAGTACATATTTCTATTTTCACTTGTTCTTACAAATCCAATGCTTATGAGATAGGAGTGAAGTCTTTCATACCAAGCTCTAGGTGCTTGTTTCAATCCATATAAGGCTTTGTGTAGTCTACATACCATGTTCCTCCTTTCTGGATCAACAAACCCTTTTGGTTGTTCAATGTATACCTCTTCTTCTAGTATTCCATTTAGGAATGCCTGTTTGACATCCAGCTGGTATACCTTGAATCTATTGAATGCAACATAAGAAAGTAAGATTCTTACTCCTTCTATTCTAGAAATGGGTGCAAAGGTTTCACCATAGTCAATACCTTCTTCTTGTCCATACCCCTTGCATACTAATCTTGCTTTATTTCTTGTGACTTCTCCATTCTCATTCAGCTTGTTTCATAATATCCATTTGGTAGCGATGACATTCTTGTCATCTGGTATCAGTACTAATGTCCATGTTATGTTCTTCTCAATCTGTTATATTTCTTTATTCATAGCATTGACCCATTCTTCATTTTCAAGTGTAGAATTAATAGATTTAGGCTCAAAATCACAAATTAAACATCTAGTGTTTACTGACTTACTTCTTGTTCTCATTCCAGCCTTCTTGTCTCCTATGATCTGGTTCTATGGATGGTTTTTTCTGACATACTTGGAAAGTATCAGTTTAGCTCTTTGTTCATCACTATGATCATCATCTTGACCTTCATTCTGATCTCTATTTCTCGGAACATTATTTTGAGGATTTTCCTAATTTTTGGTATTGACAGCCTGATGCTTAGGTGCAATGTTCTGTTGCTCGAGAGTGATACACTATTGCTCGAGTAGAGTGTCAGGAAATATGTTCTACTCTTCTGGTTCTTTTCTACTTTCCTGATCATTTTTCTCTGCATATTCATCTATTCTAATATTTGCACTTTTAATGATTTTGTTAGAGGACGTGTTAAGACATTTATAAGCCTTGCTCTTGGTAGAATACCCTAGAAAGATACCTTCATCACTTTTGGAGTCAAGCTTTCCATTTCTATCATATTTCAAAATATAACATTGACTACCATAAATTCATAATCAACTTACATTGGGTGTGTAACCATACCATAGCTTATAGGGTATCTTTTTGGTGTCCTTCTTTAATTTTACTTTATTCAATGTGTAGACAACAGTACTGACAGCTTCCCTCCAGAATGTTTGAGTGATGCTTTTATCAATCATCAGTGTTCATGCACAATCAAAAATTGATCTATTTCTCCTTTCAGCAATCCCATTTTGTTGTGGTGTTCTTGGTGTAGAAACTTGTCTTTTAATTCCATGCTCATTGCAGAAGTTAGTGAATTCATCATAAACAAATTCTCCTCCTCTATCTGATCTTAAGCATTTTAATTCCTTACCACTATTTTTTCTACCATAGCTTTATACTATTTAAACATCTTGAATGCTTCTGATTTTTCTTTTAAGAACATAATTGTCATCATTCTAGAATAATCATCTATAAAGAGAATAAATTATCTATCACCATAGTAACTCTTTTTTCTCATGGGTCCACATAGATCAGTACGGACTAATTCTAGAATAGCATTAGATGTATGGGATTTTCTCTTGAAACTAGACTTTGTCATCTTAAATTTTTGACAATTCTTACATATGATATGCTCGGGCTTTGACATGCTTGGTAAGCCTCTTACTTTCTTTTTATTGCTTATCTTTATCATGTTGTCAAAATTCACATAACATAATCTCTTATTCCACAAACATATGTCTTCGTTTCTATCCATTAAACAAGTAGTGTTTATATCATCAAGATAGAATAAGTTACCTTTTGTCTTCTCACCAATTTCGATCAACCTTCCTAATTCATTAAAGATCTTTGCCTTCTTATTCTCAAATGCTACTCGGTGACCTATTTTATTTAGCTGTAAAATACTCAATAGATTATAGTTAAGTCCTTTTACCTAGTATGCATTTTCACATTTGATCAAGTTATTCAACATTATGGTTCCTTTACCTTCAACTGGACAAGGTGTGTCATTACCCATTCTTACTGATCCACTATTATAGTACTCAAAAGTTTCAAATTTTTGTGTATCACTGGTCATGTGGTGAGTGCAGCCACTATCTATAATCAAGACATCATTTTTACTAACCTTAGATATGAGTGCAGTCTCTACATACCTTTCTTCTTTGTCTAAATCATCCTTCGTGGCTACAAATACCATCTCAATGTCTTCATCAGATTTGGTTTCAGTATCTCCATCTATGTTCTCAGCCAGGTAACAAGCTTTCTTCCCTTTGTCCTTGTAGTCTCGAGTATCTCTTCTGTCAGATTGTCGGTTTCTTTAGTAATCTTTGTTGTCACTTCTATCAAACTTATTTTCATATGATCTATCATTACTTGTGTCATATGTTCTTCTGTTAGGACATCTAGCAACAAAGTGTCCAATCTCTTTATAATTAAAACATACAAGTGGTAATTTACCTTTGTATCTACCTTTTCTTTTGCAATCTTCTAGGCATTAGTGCTTCAATCTCATCAAGATCTTGGTCATCACTATCAATTTCACTATCATTCCTTATAGTGTGTTTATGACTTGACTTACTTATTTTCAAAGAAAATTTGAATGTAGACTCAATAGATGGTAAGACACTATTATCAAAGTTATTCATCTCAAATGAAATCAATCTACCAACCAAACTATCTAGAGTGATAGTATTGTTTTCTACTGCTCTCATTTCTTGTATAGAAGATAGTCTAATAGAATATATAGGCAGTAAGGTTCTTAGGATTTTACTTACCACTGTCTCTTCTTCAAGTATGCCTCCAACTCCTCGGATAGCATTGACTACCTCTTTTATTCTACAGTTGTACTGAGTGATATTTTCTCCTTCTCTCATTCTTAGGTCATCAAATTTACCTCTTAGGCTCTCTACCTTAGCTCTTAGTACATTAGCATCTCCTCCATGTACCAGCTTCAGTTTGTCCCACATTTTCTTTGCAGAGGTGCATATTTTGACATCTTCAAATTCAGCATTGGAGAGTGAGGAAGCAAGTTCTATCATCATAGAATTATGCTCATGCTTTTCACTTAATTTCTCAATTGTGTGAGGTCCTGTAGGAAACACATATTCAGTATCCAAGTATTGAGTAACATCAATTCCAATACCTGATATGCGGATTCTTATCCTGCTTTTCCATGATGCAAAGTTGTCCTTGTTCAACTGGGGCACATCTTGCTTTCTCATCTTGTGATCTTTTTCTTGAGCTGTTAAACTCCCTTTCTAAGCACACAAGCTCTGATACCAATTGTTAGAATAAATGAGAGGGAGGGTGAATCAGTGGCCTAAAAATATTCCAATAAATTAACCCAAATAACTTATTACCACAATTATAAGCCTCTAGTTACCTTCAGTCCTACAAGATGAATGCCTTGAAATAATCTTATCAAATAACTACTGCTCGGAGTTCACTGTTAAACCTTATTCTTATTGTTTACCGATTAGCAGTCTTTGACACTTTGAATATAACCAATCAGATTATATCAAGTTGACATCAATGACAATACAATACATAAACTGATTTAATGTCTTGCATTAACTTTCTCCAGCTTGGTGATCATCAACTTAACATCTTCAAGCATTCAATCAGTTATAGTTCATCAGAAACACCAGTCTGGACCACTGCATCCGCCACCTGAGACGTAGTATTTCTTTTTCTTTTTCTTTTTTAACTTTTTAAAAAGGGAATCCCTCCCTCCACCCCTTCATATACAACAAACATATTTTTATTTAACTGTTAGGAAATGAATTGTGATCTAATCTAAAACACAAACAATATTTCAAAACATAAATCCATATTAAACCCCTGTAACAATCTCGTCAGTAGTTTGGAATGATATTCCTCATCCCCTTGTTGCTAAATGTACCTTCACAAACTATTAGTAACACAAAATCCTCCTAATATACAAATAATAGAGAGTAAAAAAAGATAGAAGAGATTAAGAGAAAAAAATTTGATTACTTACTATATAGACGCCATCAATAAGAAATTGCTATGCAATCTGAGATAAACACCATGCAAACTCAATCAAATGCATTCAATATTTAAGAAATTGCATTAAAATTGAATCATATGCATTGAAAATTTAATCAAATGTGGCTAACACTAGAGCAATTGCAATACTTAAATTGACACAAGAGAGAAAAGAGTTGATGAAATTAGAGTTTTTTTGAATCAACCTAATTAAATCTAGATATACTCAATTGTGGTTCATTTCCATTCTAATTAAGGATAGATGAAATTTGTTGGGTTTAATTGACTGAAAAACACACATACAATGAAAATTAGAAGAAACAATGAAAAAAAACATACATGCAACAAAAATTAGAAAAAAAGAAGAAAAAATATACATATAACAAATATTTAATAAAGTAATGAAAAAACTAACATTCAATGTAAATTAAAAAAGAAATCAAAAATAACATATGGAATGGAAAAAAATATAAAAAATTATATTCAACAAGAATTAGAAAAAGAAAAGAAAAAGCTAACATGCAATGAGAATTAGAAAAAAAATAAAAAAAGCTAGTATGCAATTAAATCACTAATTATCTAGGTTGTGAAATTTAATCAATTAACCCTCATAATTAGAACTCGAAAAAAAATGTAGGGTTCAATCAGCTACCTAATTAATCTTATGTGAAGAATTGATTATTGTTTATTGACGTCCAACTAGATGACATTTGCAAATTTTCTCGGTTAAATAGAAATCATTGAAATCTCTAATTTGTTGCATGTTAAAACAACATAGTGATCAAAACTTTACAAAAAAGTAAGATCACCAAAAAAATCAAATTGCACAGAAATGCATGCGAGTATATTCAAAATTAGATCAATTGTGTTGCAAAAGTCTGCAAGTGCATTAAAAGCTAATACAATTGTTGCACTGCTTCTCGTAGAAAAAAAAATTAAGTTTTTATTAGTTTAGAGTAGTTCATGTCAAGTTCACCTAATATATAGACTACATGAAATCTATAGATCACCACAAAGAATTCCAATTTCATGAAATAACACATATTAACTCAATGAAAAAATAATTCAAATACAAAAGTTTAAACAAACGCAAACCAAAAACTTTCAAATTGAGGAGCCTTCATTGTCCTTCTTGCTTCTTCTCTAAAAGTGATCATAGAAATTTAGTGCATATACACAATTGAAAGTTATTGATTAATAATGATAATGATATGAAAAGATTCAAAGAATCATAGTTAGTAAAAACAGGAAAATTGATAGCAATTTATAGGCAATTCCAGGCTGTATGGATGGATAGGATTGGTTTGAGACTCAAGTGATCAACAGATAAGATTGAATGAGACTAAAAGTTGCCATTTGAAAGATGATTTAAGTGAAAATGAAAATGAAAACTATTTATAATCACTAAAAAATTCAATTTTGAAAGTGAAAGAAAATAGAAATTGAGAGAAAATAAATAAATAAACTATTTATTTTCAATAGAAGCTTCCATTTAAAAAGTGGATGAAAGTAAGAGTTCAAAAGAAAATTTCGAAAGTGGAGGAAAAATTAGAAAGAGGAAGAGAAATAAGTGGGGTTGAAAATGGAAAGAAGATGGAAATAATGATAA
The DNA here is from genome assembly GCA_018584345.1 of Thuja plicata. Lineage (NCBI taxonomy): Eukaryota > Viridiplantae > Streptophyta > Pinopsida > Cupressales > Cupressaceae > Thuja > Thuja plicata. The sequence continues at coordinate 2,686,452 of MU226188.1, forward strand.
GTGGGGTTTTAAAAACAAATAAAAATTATTTATTTCACCTACTCATAAAGCTAATTAAATAAATTAATAATTTATTTAATTATGACAATTGAGAAAATAGAGTAGATAATTAGAAATAATTATTTAATCTTTGAAGAATAATTAGTTAGGCTAAATGATTAAAATATTTGTTTAATTGTAGAAAATAGTTAAATTAAACAATTAAAATTGTTGAAGGAAAAACTGAAAGATATTATAATTAAATAATTAAAATTATTTAATTAATTATGACCAAAAAAATATTAAAATATCACTTCATAATCATTAGGCAATTTTATTTGTGTCAATAAGATATATATACTAGTTTGTATGGTACACAACACATTATAATTAAATAAAATTATATTATGATAATATTATAATTAATATTTATTATAATATTTTAATATAATTGAATGTAATCAGTAATAATAATAATTAAATATATTTATAATTATTTCTTTCGTATAAACAAGAGAAATGATTTATATTTATAAATATTTAGAATCTTTCAAACTAAACAATACACATATAAACTTAAAAATATAAATATATAATATTAAAAAATTATAAAAAATTGATATACTAATCATTTAATAACTCCTTTAGGTGCTTTTACTAATTTAAAATATATTGCACATACTTAAATTTAGGCCATGAGTCACCAAATCGAAATGACATTATTTGTATTTTTAATGAACAATCATTTTGGAAATACAATGCAAAAGCTTTTCTGCAATTATTGGTGGGATTTCATCAAGACACGCACTCATCCATCCCTCTTCAAACCAAGGTTTCCCTTTTGTTCTTTTCTAAACTATATTTACTGCAACACAAATTTTATTATTTTTTAAATATTAATTTTACGAATTTGTATGTAACTTTTACGTTAAAAATTATTATTTAATAATTATATTTTTATTTTCAAAGAAATCTATTATTTACATCTAATTTTTAAATATTTATATTTTAAACTTTTTATTTTTATTTAATTATTTTTAAAAAAAATATCTATTGATAGATTTGAATTAAACTTTTTATTTTTATTCAATTAATTTCATGTGTATATTAATTATTTTTAAAAAAAATATCTATTGATAGATTTGGATTATAAAATGGTAAATTAAATTTATATTTATATTTTAAAATATATTTTTATTTATATTTGAAAATATTATATTCATAATTAAATATAATATTTTGACATATAAATAATTGTCAAATAAAAGAAAGATAAAAAAATATATTCATGTTACATTTTACTTTTTTAATATTTTAATAACTTCAACAAATTAAAGTTCTAGTGTTATGGAATGTCTTTTTATTTGATAACTCAAAATATACTAAAGTTTAAGAGATTAAATTTAGGCTTCGCAACATAAGGCAAATTAGTTGTGCTACATTATGGAGGTGGAAAATGAGAATCAGATTAGAAAGTTGTGTAAAAATATGTCATGATACTATTGTATATGAAAAATGAAATCTATTGTAATATAGCTTTTTAATTTTGTATAAACAAATACTTAATGCTATTATGTATGAAAAATAATTGTATCCACATCTTGCCACCAAATCCGATTGTGAAAACATTTAAAATCTTAGGTTTTGCCCACTTCACATGATTTAGGTACTCTCTGTTCCAAAAAAAAATGCTAATGTTTGGTAAAATCATATATTGTTGAGTCAGCTAAAAATAGCAATCATAGTCATCATCGTTGTTGTTTATCAGTTTATGTGGCAAAGACGCCAATTTTTGAGTCATCCACCCTCACGAACTTAGTTGTTCGTGTTTGACCAAGAAAGTATGACTACTCACTAGTGGCTAGGTTCATTGGTTGATTGTTAAGCGTGTTAAACGTTGTTGATTGACCAAGTAGTATGAAATGTGCACTTTGACGCTTTACTCTCCAATGTGATATCCTAACACTCGTGCTTTCATCCATTCTCGACGTTTCTCCTTGGCTAATTCATCTGATTTTATCAATCCACTCTTATATTGCCACATGTTTTGATGACGACAACCCCTTATCATTGCAAGTACACTCATGTCTTTATATCCTTTGAATTTATGTGACCTTTTTCTATGGACCTATGTTTATACAGCCAATTAAAACACAAATTAGAAAGGAGAGTTTTTATTTCAAAATGTGAATTAACCTAGACTTTATAGGACATCTTGAACACTTAGTTTCACAATTTTAATTAATTTTCATCCTTGCACACATATTACAGTATTGCCATCATTTCACAAAAAATTAAAAATGATAAAATGTTTCAAATATCAAATTATAGAGCAACATTGCATACATTTTCTATAATATAATGTTTCTTGAGATTCGACTTCATATAACTCTTAAACTAATAGAAGAAATCTATCTTACTCCTTCCTATCAATTCCACTTGTTTGAGCAACTAGAAATGCTTGAAGAGTTGTTTGAGTCTTGCCACTCCTCTATCTCTATGAGAGCCCTTCCTCAACCCAAACAAAGGCACCCTTTAATATTACCTACATTTAAGATCTCTTAATATTTCTATATGAGAGATCATAAGATCGTCTTGATTGAGGATGTAAAGTTGAACCTTTTTCTCAATAATACAAATTCTCTACAATTAAACTAACTCACATGTACCCTAGGTTCTTCATTCATTTTCCTTTTAAAAGTCCATTTTATTAATGTGTTACATCTGCTATTTATTCATAACTATTAAAAATAAGATTAGATTAGGGTTAAGTGAGCAAGGGAGGGTTAAGTATGAAAAGTCAAATTTGTGGTCAAATTTGTGTGAGATATGAAAACGAGTGAGATAGTGAAAACACGTGTTTATAAGAGAGTGAAGTGGGCATAAAAATGGATAAAGGGCATTAATTAAGGGATGCGAAAATGGTCAAAATGATTAAAATGGTCATTCATCATAGAAATAAAAGTAGAGTACTAAAGATATAGAATTAAAAATGAAAAAGTGAATTTCGTCTTCCTCATATGATAGCATCTATGAAGCTATTAAAATAGATGACCTTATAATACATTTTACACGTTTAGACTTATAAAATATACTTACACCCATACCTACTACCTACCTACGTAGTCAACGGCCTCACCAATTCTTACTTGCAGGACGTGTAACCCAATCAACAACCAAGAAATTAGGCCATTCACACGAACAAGGGAGTAGGTGAATATGTATGTATGACTCAGCAATTAGAGTCTTTGCCACATAAGCCGATAAATAACAACGACGATGATGTAACGCTGACGACTATTATGCCATTTTCGGCTCACTCGTCATTTTCAACATTTCCCAAACGCCGTATTTGTTTGAACATTGTAGTCTTACGACTTTTTTAATATTACTAGGCCAAATCGAAATTCCCCCCCCCCCCACCATCTGCCGGCGGCTCCTTGCCTTTAATGTTAAAATGGCCATTTGTGATAAAGTCGAATCTATGCACCCATTTATTCCCTTCTACTAAAACCTCCTCCTTCCTCTCTCCCTCCCCAAGATAGGTTTGATTAGAACTTAGAAGCGCTCCAATTCTCCACCAACCACTCAACTTGCTTCGACACTTCCAAATCTATTTAATAATTACCCTCTACTGTTTATAACTCGGCGAATTCCAATTTCTGATCTCTGCATTGTATATCTCAGCGACCTTGCATCTGCCCTGCTACCAACAAATCTTTCTTTGGCAGGAAACGTAGACATGATTCATTTTTTGATTTTCTGCTTGCTATTTAGCATTGTCCCTTCGAGTGATGGAGTGGATAGGAGCGACTTTCCCCCGAGTTTCATGTTTGGAACTGCTTCCTCTGCCTACCAGGTTTCTTTTCATCTTCACATCCCTCCTCCTTTCTCAATGCTCATTTATTGTTGTCTAGTATTTGAGCCTTTTTCTAATGTTGTATATTGGGGAAACAGTATGAAGGTGGTTGGAGAGAAGGAGGTAAAGGTCTCAGCAACTGGGACGCCTTCACACATACACCAGGTCTGCTCTCTATATCATTTCTTCAAGTGTGCGTTTACAACAACTGATTATTTAAATTAAATTCGTGCTGTTAATCAACTTGAACTATACAGGACGTGTAGAAGATGGAAGCAACGGAGACGTAGCGGATGACCAATATCACAATTATCTGGTACAAAATCATCATCTATTCATTCTTTATATGATCTTCAATTCCATCAGTTGTATGTTTAGTGACTGGATGATTGCTAAAAACAGGAAGATATCGAGCTGATGGCATCACTTGGGCTAGACTCTTATAGATTCTCCATATCCTGGTCTCGAATCCTTCCAGGTACATTTCTCTTCGCCTCTCCACTTTCTACTTAAAATTTGACTAGAGGATTGAACAATAAAAATAGAATTTGAAAGCTGTCTTGCTATGTTTACAGATGGTAACGGTAGAATCAACCCGGCTGGGATTGAGTATTACAATAATTTTATCAATGCTCTTCTTCGAAAAGGAATTCAACCATTTGTTACATTATTCCACTTCGACCTTCCAAATGCACTTCAAGACTCCTATGGCGGATGGCTCAGTCCACAGATAGTGTATGCAATCTCTTACATTTCTATCCCTTCATCTGTTTTCAACATTTAAACAGTTAAACAAATTCGTTCAAAGCTGTAAGTCGCTTACATATATTGACTTGTTTGTGTGCAGAACGGACTTCGAAGCCTACGCGGATATTTGTTTCAGAGCCTTTGGTGACCGAGTAAAGTACTGGGCTACAATGAACGAACCAAACCTTTTTATTCCACTGGGTTACACCGTTGGAATATATCCTCCTACAAGGTGCTCTGTCACTTTCGGAAACTGTGTTTCTGGAAATTCCCTGTCAGAGCCATATGTTGCTGCACACAATGTTCTGCTCGCCCATGCAGCTGCAGTCAACACATATAGGACCAAATATCAGGTATTTTTCATTAATTTAAGGTCTCCCATATGGAAATTAGTTTGTCAATCGTTCTTAAAACTTACTACAGTCTTGTATATCTGCCATAACTTTCAGAATATTCAAAAGGGGTCTATTGGATTTGTGATGAGCGCACCATGGTATGAACCCCTGGAAGACACTCCCGAGGACAGAGCAGCAGTCCACAGAATCCTAGCTTTCAATATTCGATGGTGGGTATTACAAACAATCCTTCTAATTCAAGCTTGGGATTCTTGTCTACTCATTAGATATTGCACACAATGCTTTTTATTCATATTAGAATTATATGGTTGCCATTGGGCAATCGAAGTACTATTCCCAATTGATAACCGTGGCAAATTCTTAAATTAACTGCAGGTTTCTGGATCCAGTTGTTCTGGGAAATTACCCAAGTGAAATGCGTGAACGACTGGGATTGCGCCTACCAGCTATTGATTCAGAAATGTCAGAGAAGCTTGCAGGATCATTCGATTTCATAGGCATAAACCAGTACACAACCTTATATGCAAGTGCTACCCCTGCTCCTTCCCTCGATGCCACTACACGCTTTTATCCGGACTCCATGGTTTATTTGACCGGCGAAAGACAGGGAATTCCCATTGGAGAACCAGTAAGAAGTTTAAATTTATGTTTCTGAGATCGTGGTTTGCCTATGTTTGGCCAAACGTCTGATATGGCTCTGTTCTTTGTTTCAGACAGGAATGGGCGGTTTATATGTTGTGCCTCGGGGAATTCAGAAGATGGTGGAATATGTAACACAAATCTACAACAGGCCTCCTATTATCATCACTGAAAACGGTAAACTTGTCCATTTATCCATCTTTTCAAAATTTGAAAGGAAGAAACAGCTTATATGCTTCACAACATCCATTAATCTTATCTTTGAATGGTTGGAACAGGGTATGCAGAATCCAAGGATTCCTCCGCCACATTACAAGAAGCTTTGGAAGATGTGAGGAGAGTAAATTTTCACAGTGATTACTTGAACTACTTGGCAAAGGCAATCAGGTAATGCTCGTACAGGGTATTTCGCCAAGTGCATTTTGGTTTTTAATAATATGGGATGTTTGTTGAGGTTGAGTTTTGAATGTATTTTGGTTTTTAGCAGGAATGGATCAGATGTGCGTGGATACTTCATTTGGTCTCTTCTTGACAATTTCGAGTGGGCATTTGGATACACGTTGAGATTTGGGTTATATTACGTGGATAAGGAATCTCAGAATAGATACCCAAAGCTATCAGCTGAATGGGTAAAGCAATTTCTGGAGAAGAACGCAAGCAGCACAATGTAACGACAACTACATCAACCAACCACGAATTCCTGTAGAGCAGAAGAAAAAAAATACGGAAGTAGGAAAAATAATATATGAATGATGGGAGGGTTGTATACAAGATGTAAATGAAATTTATTATATTATAGATCACTTTGTTTATAAAATTTGGCTCAAACAATCCAAACAAGGAAAAGGGCAAAACTTGGTTGCTGGATCCGAAAACAAGAGCACTAAAACAAGGTGGGTAATTGTAGTAGGTTATAGCGAGTCGCGATCACCGATGATTCGTATTGAGAATCGGAGGGTTGTATTGTGTTTACCAAAGATGGTTTGTATATGTGAAAACAAATGTTGTCATTTCCATTTCGACATGTTTACGTATTGTGACGAAATAAACCGTTAGCCTAAATCTTAAGATGTACAACCTACTTTATGTTATAATTTATTTTATTCTTTTAAGGTGAGGATATATATAATAAAAGTTGTTTACTGATGTTGACGTTGTCTTTAATTTTTTAATACTAGAATGGAAAATGAATTATAATCTGATTATTAAATGATATTAATATAATAAAAAAAATCTGATACATGAAATTTTTGGTTTTATAGTTGCCAAATATTTGAATTATGATAATTTGTGGTTGGAAGGTGACTCAATAAACATAGTTAAATGTCTAGATGGTTTTCATAAGCCATCTTGGACTATTGATAGTATGATCAATAAAGCACATGACATCATCAAATCTTTTAAATGTGTCATCTTAAAACATGCCTATCATGTAATCAATGCCTCCGTGGATAGGCTTGCAGATTATGGGGTGTACTGTGATAAAATCATTACTTGGAAAGGGGAAAATTTGTTGCTCTAAGATATCTCTGCAGTTGTGAGATATGAAAGGACAATTGCGAAGGTTGGCAAAAATTTTAATAATGATGGAAATGACAACTAGTCACCTTAACCCAAATTATGGTATAGGCACGTGCCCCCTTGGAAACAAAAGGAATTCAATTGATCTTAACTCTCATGCTTTATGGGTTTTTGGCATTGTTTTAAGTTTGGGTTCAATTCTAATTCTCGTCTACTCTGTTGAAATTGTTCCAGTGATTATTATTTCTGAGATGGGAGGGGATTTATGCAGAGAAGAGCCTGATGACTATAGTAAGTGGCAAGGGGAGCCTAAAGTTTGGAAGAAGCTTGGGAAAGGCAAGATCACGCCTTTCATGGAGCGTCTGCAAGGGTACGACAAGGTTAAAGCAAAGAAAGTTGTTCACAGAATTGCAGAGAATTGGGAGAAGGACCATTTCTCTCTGTATGGCACAAGGTTTAAGCTCTCAAGAGAGCTCATTGCTAGGGTTACTGGTATGCAACACTCTGGCATGAGCTTCTACCGTGACAGGAAGGTATCAGACAGAGCTGTGAAGTCTTTTCCTAGGGATGAAGATGATAGTGTTTTGTTGGGAAAGCCTGTATCTGGGTATTATGATCCTCAAAAAATTAAAGAGTTGTGGAAAATGGTTCACACTGTCATAATGGAGTATGTCACTATCAACAAAAGGTTTATGAGAGCCCATACTTAACACTTCGTCCTCCTGAACCATTTCATACATAAGAAGAGGGTCTAGATCTGCTCTACTACCTCTATAGTTAATTGACATACAACCTCAATAAACACAAGAAGAAGGTAAGCTCTACAGTGCTCCATAATGGCCTTATCCTTCTTATCTATGAGCACTATAAAATTTTGGCTATTAATGAAAATAAGAAACTAATTTTTTTGCCAGATAAGGGGAAACGAAAGTTTCCCAGTGGAGAAGGGGAATGTTCTGCTCATTCTTAGCAAAAATTGACGAAAAAGGTGAAATTTGATAAGGAGGAAGATAAGGAAAATGACAATGGAATGGATACTGTCGATGATGACAATGGAGAAGTTGGAAAAAGGAATGAGGAGGATAAGGTCTGGGATTCTGAGCAGGACGAGGGAGAGGGTAATGATGAAGGGTAGGAAGAGAAGGAAGGGGACGAGGAACAGGAGATGGACAACATTGTTAGCCGGGAAGAGTAGGAGATTGGGATTCAAGTGGATCTCTATGGTGAAGGTTTGGAAGACAAACAAAATAAGATGCCTGCCTCAGCGCATGGCTCGCCAACTCCTTCCATGAATGAGGCGGAGGAATAGATAAAGAAGGTTCCAGTGCTGGAGGAAGTTGTTGATCCCTCCTCCTCACCTGTTATTGGGAGAAGGGGTTATGATTTTAATACTGTTCCCTTGGTTAACTATGAGGATTCTCCAGAGCATGAGATGGGGTCCCCTATTTTGGTGATTTTGAATTCTGAGCTCCCCGATACCTTTGATGATTCCAAACTCCAGCTGGGTAAGTCAAATTTGAAGGTTGCTCTAAAGTATGACAGGTGGGTTTTCCACCAAATCAAGAGTCTGGCCATCAAGAATTAGGACTTGGAGGAAAAAGTGAAGAAACGAGGTGGGGAGGATATCAGTAGCAAGGGTAGGCTAGCCAATTTAGAATAGAGGATAATTGAGCTGACCAAAAGGGTGGATAATGGAGCTGAAATGATGAGGTAGATCCTCCAGGCATACTATAATGGCATGATGACCTCGGCCAAGAACCTTGATTCCCTTGTCTGTTATCTCGAAGGGAACGACCCCTATAAAGCCTGTGGATGTTGATGTGGACTCAGAGGACAAAAATGTTCTATCTTCAGGTCTAGGTAAGCGTACAAGAGCCAATTTGAAGAAGAAGGAAGCTTATGCTTCCAAAGATGCCCTTGCTCTGTGTGCGACTGTGAAAAATATGTTTGACATTATGGATGATGTTGGAAAGATCCTCAAAGACATGATATAGGTTTTCTTTTATTTGTTTGTCTTTGTGTTGGTTTTGGCCGGGGATTCTGCTAATTTTTTGTTGGTTTGGTCTGGGGGTTTTGCTTATTTTTTGCTAGTTGACTATGACTTTGGTAGTCTATTTGTTTTGGGTTCTTTAAATTTAAATCTTCACTAAAGTTGTAAAGGGTTCTTTATAGATCATTGTGATGATATCAGACATTTGATGATGGAAATATGTACCTCCTTTGATGATGTTACCAATGAACTCTTGATGTATCTTCTTGGATGATTTACACTTGTGATGTGGACATTTGATAGACACTTGTGATTTTGGACATTTGAGAGACCTTACCTCTTCCTTGTCATATTGATAATTTGACCTGGATGATTGATTCCCACTGTCCTTGAGAACTCCCACAATGATTATTAATGCATGATTTAATCTAACATTAATGCAATATGGGAATGCAACTACATAGTTGTCACTTTGTAACGGATCGCTATTTTTGCAATTATCATCATTGAGCTTTTTGGTAAACCATTTGGAAACTGGTACAACCCTCACTGGTGACATTTCCAAACCATGATGGTATGAATACCTATTTCATCAGATTCAATGTGACCATTGTCATCATTGAAGTTCTATACTCATTGAAATCAATACAACCCTCACTAGTAAGATTTCTCCACCATGAGAGTATGAATACTTCTTTCATCAGATTCAATGTAACCACTATCATCATTGAGGTTTTGTGAATCAGTGAAATTGATACAACCCTCACTGGTGAGATTTCCAAACCACGGGGATATGAATATTGTTTTCATCGGGTTCAAATTTGCAAGTGGATCTTGGCATTAAGGTATGAATTACCTAAATGGCCTAAGTATCCTTGTGCGTAAACAAGAAAAGGTTTGATCCCTATTGATATACAAATGTCCTCGATGATTCTTTGATGATCATGTCATTAGACGAACTTGCATATGTCTAGGAATCAACCTTACAAGCAGAAATCCAAAAAAGATCATATCTCCATCATTGCATATCTAGTTCAAAACATCATTGATATGCTAAAAAGATATGATATAAAAATCAAGAAATATCATTAAACTAACTTTTCTATTTTTTTGTTGATCCATTTTCTTAGAAAAAATATTCATCCAATGTTGATCCTTTATCATATTGGTTGATTCAATGTTCTAGCATGGTGTTCAATTTCTTAGCCTTTGAATTTGATTCAATTTCAATGTATGATTTTGAGATTTGGTGGATCGATCAGGTGTTTTGAAATTTGAGATTTGGATTTGATTAAAAAGTTCACCTATCCTGGATTCTTGATTCTTAGTAAAGGATGTTTGCATTCTTCTTGTGTCCATTTTGATGATGATCTCACAAAGTTTGGATGCGTGCCCCTGTGTTGCATGGAAAATTCATTTAAAATCATTGTTGGGGTGGTTATTTTTTTCACGTTTATTGGCATAGTTTCCCCCCAGTTTATTCGTAAAAAAAATTGTGAAATTCATAATTTGATGAAATAAAATATTGAAATTTGAAATAAAAATGATTAAAAAAATGATGGGCGCAATATGTTGTTCTTATACCTGCAATTCACAAACCTGCATGAAACATTAATTTAACATACTTTTCAATCAAATTTTGAAAGATCTAACTAGGTTAATCAACTTTGAAAGTGAAAACAGATTAAGAGCGTCTCATGGATCTCTATCTAGAAGGACTAAACAAATTCTCTCAACTGCAAGCATCCTAAAGTGACAACCCCCAGAATGAGAATTGTGCTAATGATGATGAAAATATGGATCTAAGATGCAAATTAAGATGATATGCCCTATTCTATGCTCAAATTCTATGTAATCATGAATGATTTTGCCATTATAACAAGAGTCTTCAAGAATGCTTCAATGCTAAATTTTCTAAATGCCCAATTCAAGATCCAATTTGAATGTGAATTCTTACTCTAAATGTGAATTGGTAAGTTTACACTAAGAAAATCCTCCTATTTATAGGAATTCCCAAGGGTAGCCTGGGGGTGAGTTTGATTAACCAAGGTCAAGGTAGAGTTGAGGTCAAGTTTGAGTGATGGGTTTTAAATAGGGGGACAAGATGACAAAAGGAGTGGTGAGGATAGCAAAACCTAAATGAGTGGCTAAGATAGAAAAGCCTTGGAGTGATCCATGTGCTCTTCATCCCTTATTCTCAATGGCTCTTTTATTCTTTGTCCTCTTTGTTGAAAGTAATTAAGATTTAATTAAATCAATCAATTAATTAAATTAGCCATGTAAGGGGTTTTAATGGGTTGCATTTGATTTATTTAATTTGAACTATATAACTAATTGATTTAATCAATTACATAATTTAATTAATCCCCTTTTGGCTTAGATTTAATTATTAAATAACCTTTTTATTTGATCCATGATGTTGACTTGATTTTACCCCTTTTGACTTTGGTTGACCATGTTGATTTAGGTTGACCAATTTAGGGCGTCTACAATATGTTCTTACATGATTGTGTTCACAATACTAAAATCATATATTCTTGTCTACTGACATACGGATCCAGTCGTCATAAGTGGTAACATAGGGAAGCATGTCGTACACATAATTAAGTATAATCCTACTTATTTAAAAAAGCCTGACGTATGGTAGCATTTGGACTTATGTCTTCCCGTCATGTCAACATTAAACTAGCCAATGAACAATCCAGCATGGAGGTGAGTAGAGTAACAAAAATACATTTGAGGCCCTGTTTGAAGGCATTTTCTTATGAAATGGTAATGTATTTATTTACAAAGGATGACTCAATGCAGTGTAGTGCACACACAAAATTGTTTGTTGCTTCATCATGGTATTGTGTTTTACATCATCTGGAAGTATTTACTTTTCAACTATATCCAATGTTGGCTAAAAATTGTTTTCATTTATGCATTTCTTCCTGGGACCGCCCATAAATAACCGGAATACCACACGCTTTTTCATTTCACCAATATTTTGAAGAGAATTGAGCTCAGACAACATTTGGGGTTTTTTGGTGTTATTGCTTCTTTTACAAGTTTTTACGCAACTTTTCTTTTCCCTAGCCCATGGGCTACAATTTGTTTATTGTGTTTTCATTGTATTGCTCATAGGTGTAAGGAAACTCAAGTGCGGAAACAACTTCCTACACTAATCTCTAAAGGAAAGTATTGTGCAAATTCTTTTAAATCCTTACAATTTCAGATTCGTTAACTACTTTAACAATGATATTGCAGCCATATACCATGCATACAGAAAATAGAGAATGACACAATTATTTACCCTGGGGAAAACCTTTCAGTAAAAAACCCCAACACTCCAAAACCTGCACAATGTATTATCTTCAACACAACGGTTACAACACACTTGCAATGCAAGTTCTTTCAGGAGACAATCGACACTCAAAGACAAAATCTCGTAGCACGAGATCATACCAATAATACACTATTTTCCTATCCCACTCTGCAACCCTAAAAAATGCTTATATCATGCACTTTCCTTTTTAGATAGATTGCAGAAGAGTGTGCATTACTCAACTTTATCAGTTCCCACATGTCTTCACCCGTCATTGAATCTTCTAGAAATACTTCTTACGTGTCATAGGAATCCGTCATAACCATTTCAGCCATGATCTCCTTACACACAATTCAAGATGCTGACACATCAAGTGGAGTGACACATCAACATGCCAACTAGACATGTACACTCACACTTA
>MU226188.1:2704556-2715713 GCA_018584345.1 Thuja plicata
TGACATTGTCTAGTTTGAGCAGAGAAAAAACTAGCAGAAGTGCAAACTTCTGGATTTTTAATGTTTTTGGAGGTTTGGCTGCCACATGGCATGCCACCTAGGTAGACTCGGCCGAGTGGGACTCGGCTGAGTCGGAGTCGGCCGAGTCCTACTCGCCCTCCCATTGGCTCACGCACGAGCTGACTTGGCCACGTAGGCGCCATTCGGTGCCACGTAAACTCGGCCAAGTTAGACTGGGCCGAGTTTGACTCGGCCGAGTATGACTCGGCCGAGTATGACGCGAATGAGCGCCCAAAATTGTCCTTAGGGGTGACAGATTATTGTGCTTTTACCCTCAACACAACGGTTACAACACACTTGCAATGCAAGTTCTTTCAGGAGACAATCGACACTCAAAGACAAATCCCGTAGCACGAGATCATACCAACAATACACTATTTTCCTATCCCAGTCTGCAACCCTAAAAAATGCTTATATCATGCGCTTTCCTTTTTAGGGAAACTCCCAGAGATAGTTGTATTAGGGTTTTACCATTCTCAAGAGTGTACAATACTTAACTTTATCAGTTGCCACATGTCTTTCATGTCTTCACCCGTCATTGAATCTTGTAGAAATAGCTCTTACGTGTCATAGGAATCCGTCATAACTATTTTAGCCATGATCTCCTTACACACAATTCAAGATGCCAACACATCAAGGGGAGTGACACATCAACATGCCAACTAGACATGTACACTCACACTTAATTACATTATTTGCAAGAAATACATTTTACAAAACAAATAATAAGAATAGGAATTATTCAAGGTTGAGACACCTTATTCCTAACAATAGCCCCTATTTCTATTAATACTGTATCTTTTGTTTTTGTTTGTATATCCTTTGCACTCTATACTCTGTAGCCACTAGTATTATGGTAGATTCAATGGAACAAAAATTAGTTATGGTTATATTTTATCATTTTTAGGGTTTCAGTAGAATCATTGGTATGGTGCAAGTTGGGTTGTGAGTTTGGCGTATGGACAATAGTTTTATTTTCTTTCATTGGAGCCTTAAACCAAAATCATTGAAGCATGCTGGGTTGTAAGTTTTAGGTGTAATTTGGAACCTTAATATAAGATTTTTGAGATATTAATTTTCAATGATTTATGTTAGGTTTTGAGAAAAATTAATAGATTTCTTTTTCTCAAGGTCTTGTTCCTTTATTATTATTTTTCGTTTGAATTTATTTATTATTAGCCCTCCAATATATTACCCAAAGCATATCTTGTTATTCGCATAACCAAAGCATATCTTACTATTTACGCAACCATTGTACCTTATTAAAATACAAATGCTAGTTATACCTTGCTATGGGCATAACCAAAACATATTTGGCTACCAGCATAACCACTGCGCTCTGTTGAAATGCAAGTTAGAGTTAATAAATATATAAAAGTTGTTTAGTGATGTTGACGTTGTTTTTAATTTTTTAATACTAGAATGGAAAACGAATTATAATTTGATTATTAAATGATATTAATATAATAAAAAAAATCTGATACATGAATTTTTTGGTTTTATAGTTGCCAAATATTTGAATTATGATAACTTGTGGTTGGAAGGGGACTCAATGAACATAGTTAAATGTCTAGATGGTTCTCATAAGCCATCTTGGACTATTGATACTATGATCAATAAAGCACATGACATCATCAAATCTTTTAAATGTGTCGTCATTAAACATGCCTATCATGTAATCAATGCCTTCGCGGATAGGCTTGCAGATTATGGGGTGTACTGTGATAAAATCATTACTTGGAAAGGGGAAAATTTGTTGCCCTAAGATATCTCTGCAGTTGTGAGATATGAAAGGACAATTGTGAAGGGTTGAAATTTTTTTAATAATGATGAAAATGGCAACTAGTCACCTTAACCCAAATTATGTTATGGGCACATGCCCCCTTGGAAGCAAAAGGCATTCAATTGATCTTAACTCTCACGCTTTATGGGTTTTTGGCATTGTTTTAAGTTTGGGTTCAATTCTTATTCCCAGCTACTTTGTTGAAATTGTTTCTATGATTGTTATTTTTGAAAAGATGGGAGGGGATTTATGCAGAGAAGAGCCTGATGACTATAGTAAGTGGAAAGGGGAGCCTAAAGTTTGGAAGAAGCTTGTGAAAGGTAAGATCACGCCATTCGTGGAGCGTCTGTAAGGGTACGATAAGGTTATAGCAAAGAAAGTTGTTCACAAAATTGTAGAGAATTGGGAGAAGGGCCATTTCTCTCTGTATGGCACAAGGTTTAAGCTCTTGAGAGAGCTCATTGCTATGGTTACTGGTATGCAGCACTCTGGCATGAGCTTCTACCATGATAGGAAGGTATCAGAAAGACCTATGAAGTCTTTTCCTAGGGATGAAAAAGATAGTGTTTTGTTGGGAAAGCATGTCTCTGGGTATTATGATCCCAAAAAAATTAAAGAGTTGTGGAAAATGGTTCTCACTATCATAATGGAGTATGTCACTGTTGACGAAAGGTTTACGAGAGCCCATACTTAACACTTCATCCTCCTAAATGATTTCAGACATAAGAAGAGGGTTTAGATATGCCCCACTACCTCTATAGTTCATTGGCATACAACCACAATAAACACAAGAAGAAGGTAAGCTCTACAGTGCTCCATAATGGCCTTATCCTTCTTATCTATGAGCACTATAAAATTTTGGCTATTAATGAAAATAAGAAACTACTTTTTCACCAGATAAGGGGAAACAAAAGTTTCCCAGTGGAGAAGGGGAACGTTCTGCTCATTCTTAGAGAAAATTGATGAAAAACGTGAAATTTGATAAGGAGGAAGATAAGGAAAATGACAATGGAATAAACACTGTCAATGATGACAATGGGGAGAAGCTGGGGAAAGGGATGAGGAAGATAAGGTTTGGGATTCTGAGCAGAATGAAGGAGAGGGTAATGATGAAGGGTAGGAAGAGAAGGAAGGGGATGAGGAATAGGAGATGGAGGACATTACTGGCCGAGGAGAGTAGGAGATTGGGATTCATGTGGATCTCTATGGAGAAGGTTTGGAGAACAAACAAAATAAGATCCCTGCCTCAGTGCATGGCTCGCCGACTCCTTCCATCAATGAGACGAAGGAATAGATAAAGAAGGTTCTGGTGCTGGAGGAAGTTGTTGATCCTTCATCCTCACCTGTTATTGGGAGAAGGGGTTATGGTTTTAATATTGTTCCCTTGGTTAACTATGAGGATTCTCTAGAGCATGAGATGGGGTCCCCTATTTTAGCGAATTTGAATTCTGAGCTCCCCGATACCTTTGATGATTCCAAGCTCCAACTGGCTAAGTCAAATTTGAAGGATGCTCTAAAGTATGACAAGTGGGTTTTCCAACAAATCAAGAGTTTGGTCATCAAGAACTAGGACTTGGAGGAAAAAGTGAAGAAACAGGGTGGGGAGGATATCAGTAGCAAGGGTAGGCTGGCCAATTTAGAATAGAGGATAATTGAGCTGAACAAAAGGGTGGATAATGGAGCTGAAATGATGAGGTAGATCCTCCAGGTACACTATAATGGCATGATGACGTTGACCAAGAACCTGGATACCCTTGTCTATTATCTCGAAGGGAATGACCCCTCTAAAGCCTATGGATGTTGATGTGGACTTGGAGGACAAAAGTGTTATGTCTTCGGGTCTGTGTAAGCATACAAGAGCCAATTTGAAGAAGAAGGAAGCTTATGCTTCCAAAGATGCCCTCGCTCAGTGTGAGACTCTGAAAAATATGTTTGACATTGAGGATGAGGTTGGAAAGATCCTCAAAGATATAATGATATTGGTTTTGGTCTGTTTGTTTGTCTTTGTGTTTGTTTTGGCCAAGGGTTCTACTGGTTTTTTTGTTGGTTTAGTTTGGGGGTTTTGCTTATTTTTTTCTAGTTGACTACGACTTTAGTAGTCTATTTTGTTTTGGGTTCTTTAAAGTTAAATCTTCACTAAAGTTGTAAAGGGTTGCAGGGTCCCTCCAAAACCTGATTTTGTTTTAATCCAAAACATAAAGAATTAATAATCACATTTAAAAATGCTTCATGTTATAGATAACCAAAAAAATTAATAGTAACATGCTAGTAATTAGTAAGCACAACAATCTAAAAAGATACCAAAGCTAATGTTCTCGAAAACTATAGATTTTTTTATGTAATAATCTAATGTTGAAAAAGATATTGGAAAATGTTGAAATTTTCAGGTGAGTATAAAAAATACCCCTGAATTATGGAGAAAAAGGAAAGTCCCTAGACAAGGGAAAAAAGGTCCCAAGATGAAAAACATGTCCAAATGATATATTTAATCCTTTTGAAAAAGTCAGATTAAGTAATCAAATCTATTTATATGTAAAAAAAACTGACACAAAACTTCTTTCTATGCTAAAAAACAACTTTAGGAGAGGTGCAATATTGTCTTGATAAGATTAGGCATTAAATCAACAACTACTATCACAACTATCTAATGGCTCCTTTCCTCTAAACAAAACTATTTTTTTGTAGAATAAGCAAGTCTAAATATTTTTGGTAGAATAACCTAATCTCTGTGAGTAGAGACAACTTGAGCATTAAATGTTGCATCAATGGGTGTCTCGCACTTTCTTGGAAAACTCAACTCCTTCCTAAGCATGGATTATCTCTTCCTTCATTTAGCAAGTGTGTTTACAACTCTGCCAATATTTGATATGAAGGAATAATTCACTACTTACAATAGTCACCAATAATTTAATCATGTTACTTCACAACAATAAGTTCAGTCAGTATCATATACATGTGTTGTTCGTAAACCTGCATGCAATATTATTTAACATACTTTTTAATCAAACTTTGAAAGATCTAAGTAGGTTAATCAACTTTGAAAGTGAAAGAAAATTAAGAGCGTCTCATGGATCTCTATCTAGAAGGACTAAACAAATGCTCTCAACTCCAAAGAATCCTAAAGTGACAACCCCTAGAATAAGAATTGTGCTAATGATGATGAAAATATGGATCTAAGATGCAAATTAAGATGAAATGTCCTATTCTATGATCAAATTCTATGTAATCATGTATGATTTTTCATTTATAACAAGACTCTTCAACAATGCTTCAATGCTAAATGCTAAATGCCCAATTCAAGATGCAATTTGAAAGTGAATTCTTACTCTAAATGTGAATTGGTAAGTTTACACTAAGAAAATCCTCATGTTTATAGTAATTTCCAAGGGTAGGAGGTGAGTTTGATTAACCAAGGTCAAGGTATATTTGAGGTCAAGGTTAAGTGATGGGTTTCAAATAGGGGGACAAGATGACAAAAGGAGTGGTGAAGATAGAAAAGCCTAAATGAGTGGCTAAGATAGCAAAGCCTTGGAGTGATCCATGTTCTCTTCATCCCTTATTATCATTGGCTCTTTGATTCTTTGTCCCCTTTGTTGAAAGTAATTAGGATTTAATTAATTCAATCAATTAATTAAATTAGTCATGTAAGCCTGCTTTTTAATGGGTTGCATTTGATTTATTTAATTTGAACTATATAACTAATTGATTTAATCAATTACATAGTTTAATATACCCCTTTTGGAATATATTTAATTAATTAAATAGCTTTGTTATTTAATCCATGATGTTGACTTGATTTGACCCCTTTTGACTTTGGTTGACCATGTTGATTTTGGTTGACCAATTTAGGGTGTCTACAAATTCCCCTCTTTGAATCAATGTGTGAAGCACAATGGTTCAAAGAATACCTGATGTTTGATGTATGATGTTGATACTGATGTCCAATCTGCTGGTGATACTGATGTTTGATCTGATGTTGATATTGATGTTTGATCTGATGTTGATACTGATGATGATGCTCTGATGTGAAACCCTAATATGATGATGTCAATATGATGCCAATATGATGTTGATGTCATTTCTCTGATAATGTGATACCTTTGTTGTGAAAATTATTCTATTTTGATGCCCTAATATAAAAAAATAATTTTGACGTTCGATGTCCCAGATTTTAAAAAGTGCCCCAATTGACAAAACTATGCACTCTGGTGCCAATATGCCCCCTCAGGATTAAAATTTAGCTGATTTTGCAAGCATTGGATCTGAGGAAAATGATTTATTTTGATTGCAAAAATTTGGTTAATGCCATCCTTGTCGATTTAAATCCTAAAAAAAAGATGAACGTTGAAGATGAGAAAATGTCTCAAACCTTGATCTTCTTTTGATACCGACTGGATGCCCCAGAGATAATCTTGTCAAGATGATGATTGGTATGATATGCCCCCTCGAGAGATGGATCAGATAAAGTGTGATGAGATAGATCTCAAGATAGATTAGAAGAAAAATGTTAGATGATTGATATTGCACTAGATGGTATGATTTATGATGATTGATAGTGGATTGATGATTATGATTGATAGATGGTTGGATAGATAGGATGATCGGTTGATTGATCTAGAATTTTGATGAATGTTTTACAAACAAGTGATAGACAAAGGTTCCAATTAGGATTTGATCAAAATGAAGTGTGTCAAAGATTATGGAGTCTTGATAAAAAAAGATATATTTTTATGATATAGACTCAAAATTGACCTTGATTCCTTGGGTTCTGGATGAAGGACATGTAATCATTGATGGGAACTTTCCAAAATTGAAGATTAATATTCTGTTGACAACACTTGTGATTGATGTGATGTGAATGGAACAAAGAGGAAGGATTTACTTGTTTGAAAAATATGGTATATGATTGATTGGCGGATGAGAGAACTTGATAGATGATAAACCAATAGCTTTTGCGGGGTTCACACGGGGTCATCAATGGATGGACCATCCTACAGAGTCAGGAGGAAGTCATGCTTAGATCATGGTTATGATATCAGACATTTGATGATGGACATATGTGTTAGTTCCTTTTCTTGCTGACATAAAAATACTCTCAAAGAGCTAGCTCTATTTATCCCAGACACTGACCCAACAAGATACAAAATGGTAAAAATAGGGTTTTTAAACCCTCTACACTTTGAGCTCCATAAACTCGGGCAGGATTACCCTTCCAACTCAGAACAATCAAATCACTAAATCATTCCAGTAGAATATGAATGGAATTACAGGGATTGACCAATGTAACATTTATTGAACAGACCAAACATAAATGTAAAGATCTATTAAATAGTCACCTAATTCAATGGAAAATAGACCAGTGCTTAATCCTAGGGTATGGAGTCACTGTTGCATAGTTTTACCCTTTTTGCTCATGAACAGAAATTTAAGACAACTACATAATCTGATATAAACATACCTGTATACCTTATATATCTATCCTTATACATATAACAAATTAATTCATCAAATTCATTATAAACCCTGAATATTACTGAAAATAATCCCAAGGCAATTTTAATCTTTCCTTGCAAGAACCCTAAAACTATTTCAAAATCTGCCTAATAGATGCATAAATAGAATGTTCCTTGAGCATTCAATTTACAATATAAAATTCAGAAAACTATAATGAAGACAAAATAATTATCATATATTTCAGAAACTATTGATGGATTTCATTTTGTATTCATAATTAAAATTGCTAATACATTCAACAACAATTTCATAACCCTAAAAATGTATTGGTCTTAAAATAGAGTTTTTACATTTAAACTTGTACTTCCAAATGAAAAATGGCTATCTCCTTCCCAGTAGTATTGGAATCCTTTTATAACTAAGGATGCAACAAGCTATGGAATACATGGGAAGGATTTACAAAAATCTTTTCAACAACAATTTTGCAGTTAACATAAAAACAAAAGCTGTAACAAAAAACAAGTGGCAAAAGTTGGCGAAGTCTGAACAAGGTTTGTTGTTGCAGTTTGATAATATCCTCTTCATCCTTTAAGTTTTGCTTCCCACCTATTCACCTCTTTGGTGGTGGGCCAATCAAAGGTCCTTTCTTGTTCCAGCTTGGCAACAACCTCTGTCCACCTGGCATCAATGGTTCTTCTGGCCTATGAAACAAACTTCGCCATATATCTCTCAACCTTGAAGAGGTTGTCAATTAGTTCATTGCAATATTCAAAATTTGCATCCTTCTCCAAGCGCTGCTTCATATCCTCATCTTTAAATATCCCATCAAATCCATCTGTCCAATCAGATTGTGGCTTCAGGATTCCAGCTTCATCATATATCTTAGGGATCAGGGGAGGACATTGGTCACCAAAAAGTTGCAATTTATTATTTATTAAGTCATCCTTGCCATTGAAGAAGCTATATGTATTATTTACCTCATTGATCATTTCAATAGTGTCTATGATCTTATCAGGAAAGTCATCACTGTACAACATGGTTGTCTTCAATTTGTCCATTAGTCTGTCTCTTCCTGACCAAGTCTTAAATGTGGGTTCCAAGAATGTCATAGCTTCAGCAGCTATTTTTTATGCTTCTTGTAATGAGCCATATAGTGTATAAACTATGTCAGTCTTCTATTTCAAAACATCAATTTGATGTTGCAATACATGCAATATAATAGACATGACATTTATGCTTTGTCCCTGTGACAATTCCTTGGATTGGATTTCTGCCATTGTTGAATCTTCTTTTGCCTCTATGGCAGCATCTGTTTCAAGTCTTGATACTTCCCGAGGGGCTGGAGTCTTCTCTCTCTTACTCTCCACTAATTCCTCCTTTAATTTTGCAATCTCCTCCTCCAATGTGTGGTTATGAACCACCACCTCTTCATGTTTTTTTTCTAAGGCCATCATCTAGCCAAAACTTGTTTCATACATTTTTGGCAAATCATCAACCTTTGCCAGGTTCATGAATGATACTTGAGTAATCAACTGAGATATCTTAGTGTCTGTAGTGTTTTGCATATTTCAAATCATCCTTTCTTCTCCTTTTTCCTCTCTTATGGTCATGACTAGAGGCTTTTGTGTGTCTTCACAATTTCCTCATTTTTGTCTTCCTGACCTTCTCCTGTGATCGACTTTTTCCTTAGATCCTTCTGCTTCATTTTAATCAAGAAAATCTTAAATTCATCAGATTTTATGAATTCATCATCTTTCATGAATTCACTTGCCATCATTACTCTCTCATCAGTTTCTCCAAATAATACCATTTGATTATCCCCTTGACCTTCAACCTGAGGTTACTTTTGCATTTGTCTTTTGAGCCTCTTGAAATATTTTCCATGCTCTATTATTATATCCTTGGCCATCTTCTTCCTGTCTTGCCCCTTCTCGTGCTTTATTTTTTGTTTTTTCTTGGGTAGCTCTCTGGCAGAAGTTGCTTCTTCACCCACCTCTTCTTCCTCTACGTGAAATTCTTCCTATTGTTCTTCTTATTCCTGTTGTTGTTCCTGGTGTTCCTGGTCATGCAATGCAACAGGAATTGGGGATCCTTAGGATTATGCATCTTCGACACTGAATTGTGTTACTTGTGCCATTAATGTATCATAAGAATTGAGCATCTCCTCCATTCTCTGTAGATATGGGAGGTCAGGGAAAAAGCCAGAAAAAGTCTTGTCTGATTCTTTCCAATCAGCTTCTGCCCTGAGAAGATTGTTCCACTTCCTTCTTCTTTCCTAGACTTCATGCCTATCCATTTTATTTCTTACAATGTCTTCATCATCCAGCGGCTCATGATCTATAATTTTTTTCCAAGGGGTCATAGATTTCAGGGCTATCTTTACAAACTGCTCTGGATCACAGAACCTAGCGAATGTTGGAGACATTCTATATTGCTTTAGGAAATTATTGATCAGGTGAAAAACTCTCTTCCCAATAGAGAAATCATAACCAACTCATAACCTAGGGACAAAAGTACCCTTTTTATGCCCTTCTAAAAACTCTTTGTCAACCCTAGTAATATGCCAAACAAACTCTAAGAAAGCAACTCTAAGGGATACAAACTTAGGGAGAATATGAGATGGTTGTGTACAACCACATACCCTTATGATAGTAATATGATCAAAGAAGAAAAAATCACCCCAGTTGTGAGTAATTGGCCAATTTGGAACAAATTGCCAAGGTCTTAAGACTCTTCTAACCTCATTTGGAAATCTCTGCCTATCAGTTCCTAGTAAGTCAAAAATTAGATCCACAATCCAATTACAGAAGCATACAAAAGAAGAATTTACTGATAAATTGTCCCATAAATGTGTCCACCTTTGGATTGGTGCATTAACACCATATTCTGAAACAAACAATTCATGCTCTTTGTCCATGGACTCCCTGTTAAAATATAGAATCATACACATTAAATGGGAATAATGCTTAAAAGTTGGTACAGGGGCATCCAATTGTATCTCTACTAATGCAGCATGTATATCCTCAACTATGTATCCTACATAATCATAATCAGTGTTGACCTCTGGGTGCTGGATATTCATGGCCATCATGAGCACATCCTGGGGTACTGTTGAATCCCCATCAAAACCTAATACTCTAGTTAGGCCATATAATGTGCATTTTATATAGTGATGAAAAAGGGATAAGTCAAATGGTGGTTTGAGGTTGTCTGGGACTTTCACTAAATTTCTATCCACCTTGGGCATATATTTGGGCATATCAAACTTTTTGATTAATTTCTCCCTTTTCTTATAATCCGCCTGAATTTTCTCCATCTCAATCTCTATGCACAATGCACCAGTGATCCCAAAGACCTCTGCTACTGATCTCCTGTCTATGGATAATAAGCTACCTTTGTTTTTCTTTCTGATTACCCTAGCTATTGGGAAATAATTCTTATCAAGTTCCCTAATTAACCCTATATCCACACATGTATCAGGCACAATAAACTTTGCCATATTCAACTCCTAGGGATTGCAAATAGGCACTAGTTTATCCTATTATTTCAAAAATAGTGGAACAAAGTATCACTAGAGAAATTTGGAGTGACCGGGTTTCTGCATTGACACCATCTATCTCTCCATTCATCCTAGTTAGCACTATTTGTGTTTGATGTGTGTGCATAAATGTTGTAACACTTCTATGAATCATTCCATTCAAGGTTGCTCAAAAATGAGGCCTCAAATATCAACCCATAGCTCTCTAGTCATGGATGTGTAAAAATGTAAAATGAAGGCCCTCAGATAGACCTAGTTGTGTCTATTGCAAATACACCATGAAACGAGAGATTCGAATGCATGAAAATGAGATCTAATCTAT
>MU226188.1:2725202-2744199 GCA_018584345.1 Thuja plicata
AGGTTAAATCTTTTAATTAAATAAGAGGAATTTTATTTAATTAAAAGGGAGATTAAATCTTTTAATTAAATAAAAATGGTCAAACCTTAGGAAATATTGAAATAATTAAATTAATTGAATTAATTACTATTTGATCAAGGAAATTGATTTGAATTGAAAATGTTCCAAAGCATCGATTTAGAAATTTGATAAAATGATAAAATAATAAATGGGGCCCAAAGTCTAGGCGACCATTTTAGGGTGCATACATGATGTCCCTAGTAGAAAATCAGAAAATTCTTCTATGTATTTCTTTGTTGCAACCTTCTTCTTTTTAGACCCCTGTGAGGCAACGCTAGTAGTAGCTTGACTCATCTTTCCTTTCAGGATTCACTCTCAGAAAAAACAAGCTCTGTTGATTTCACAGCAAAAATCTTCAAAGCACAAATGAGAGTTGTACATAATCAAGCTCAATCATTCATCTTTATAGCCATAAAATCAGCATCTTGTCCACTTGAATGCCAAATTATCACACTTGCAGTGTCATGCAATCATCTCTCTGTAACTAATGCTGCCATTAATTCACACTGTTTGATCCCTGCTAGAAAAGAGTACTCACTTTTCTCTTTTTTGCCTTCGTAATCCTGAAATGAGCCACCTGTCAATTTGTCGCCAACCCACTGTACCTTGCTTGTATTCAAAATTGTCCTTCCAAGTGAGAGACAAGACCTTTCCTTCTAAGCAGTCGCACAGTCACGATCTATTTTTGTCTAGGTTCATATGCTCCGCAACTAGGTGATGACCTAACATGCAACTTCATTATTTGATAGTCGCACACTCGCTATCTCTTTATGCTTTGTATTTATAGTTGAGCGAGTGAGTGGCATTACTTTTCCTTTTATCAGTCGCAGACTCGCCGCTCAAAACTTTACTTTATTTGAAACCTCGCGAGTGAGCGACATGACCTTTATTGTTCAATCATTTCTCAGTCGCACACTCGTTGACCTCTACTTATCATGATTTGCGCTTGAGCGAGTGAGCAGTTTTTCAAAAAAATCACACATTATTTGTTGGTCGTGCAGTCACTATCTCTTTATGGTTTGTCTTTATACCTCTGCGGGTGAGCGATGACTATTTTCATTACGCACTTTTATTTAGTCTCTCACTCGCGCTGCAAAATATTTCAACTCACAAGCATTAGCGAGTGAGCGATGACCTTTTTCCATCATAGTCGCATACTCACTACTGAGATTTCTCTATGAATACATCCTTCGCGATTGAGTGAGTGCCTTTCAATCTTCTTCATCGCGCAATTGTGGACTTGAAAACTTAACCGGCACCTCATCTGCGAGTGAGCGACAGCCAACATGCTTCCTTAATCACACACACGCTAGCATTTTCTTACTTGACTTTATTCATGAGCAAGTGGGCGATAGCTTTTTGTCTTTTTTTTTTATCGTGCACTCGCGAGCTCCTCATTTCAAGTTACAAATCCTTGTCAATTGAGGGAGAACACAACTGATCACTTAATCGGGCACTCGCGCACCCTTTAATAACATTGAATACTTCCTGTGTGACTGAGCGATAAAGACCATCTGATGACCAAAATATACTATATCACTTACTCGCACTGCACAAAACACAACAGTTAAGACTTGCGCGAGTGAGCGGCTATACCTTCTCTTACACCACTCGCTTAGTCGTGGACCAAAAAGTGAGAGACCTAAGATGACCGTGAATGTTCGATACATAAATACTTAACTCATCATTGACTTGCTGAACCTTTTAACGTAGAACTTGATCCCCCGCAAGTGAGCGACATACAAAATATTTCAAACTCGCTCAGTCGCACACTAATAACCCGACTTCAAAATTACATCGCGATTGCGCGATTAGCACAAATTAACAACCAAGTTGCTCACTCATATACCTAATTTGACTAAACAAGACATGACCGTGACTGTGCGATACACTTAAAACTGACTTGTCGCTCACTCGTGCATCTAAAAAGACATTTTAAAAGATCAGCACGGGTGTGCGACTAAACCTTAGAACAAGGCAATTTTGAAGACTTAACCATAAATTTGATTTTTGACATGAGAAGACATGGATTTTGAATCAAAAGACGTGGGAAAAATTGCCAAAGCATGGAAATTTGAAAATTTTGATATGCAGTGGTAACAATGGCTCTGACTGGGGAAAGTTAATTGCAAAATTTACATTAGAAGCCAAAAATTTGGGAGACAAACCACAAACTGAAACAAAACTGTACATACACACTCAAAAACCACACTAAAGCAGGGAAATCTAGTCTACTATGCATGGAAACAAGAATTTTATGAGAAAAAATGCTTCAGGAATTGTCCATGCACTGGCAATTCCTGTATCTCACCACTAGGGTCTTCTAAAAAATAAGAATCTTGACCATGAAACTCCTAGATTACAAATGGGCCCATCCATAATTGTTCAAATTTACCATGTTTCCCTTTCTCCTCTTTTCTAGCATTACATTGCAACACCATATCATTTATCTGAAATTTTCTTTCAGTTGCTCTTTTATCAAATAGGTATTTGGACTATTGTTGAAGCTTCATGTTTCTTTTGTGTGTCTCTTCTCTTATTTCTTCTAGTTCCATCAATTGGTCCATCCTCTCCATCATGGGTTCTTGGTCTCTGAACTCTTCTTCTTGGAGAAATTTATACACTAGTAATAGATTGTTTAAATGCAATCTTGCCTGAGTTCCATAGACCATTTCAAAAGGGGATACCCCTATTTCTCTTTTCACTATTACTCTGTCAGCCCAAAGGGCTAATTTCAGTTTTGAATGCCAAGATTTTTTATTTTTCTCCAAAATCCTCTTAATGATTTTCATAATTATTTTATTGTTGGACTCATCTTGTCCATTTTCTTGAGGATGATATGGTGAGGAATAAGATACAATAATGCCATAGTCTTCACATAAATCCTTAAACCCTTCAGATCTAAAACACATAGCATTGTCCATGATTAACTTAGTGGGCACACCAAATCTTGTTAGAATATTGTCCATTAAGAAATCCATCACTACCTTGCTAGTATCCCTTTTTGATGGAATTGTCTCTATCCATTTTGTAAAATAGTATGTAGCCACAAGCATCCAACTATGGCCTCCACTAGTTTTTTCTGTAAATTCACCAATAAAATAAAGACTCCATTGGGTAAAAGGTGCTTCAATAGTCGTAGGGTTTAAGGGTAGAGCTCCTGAAAATTTCATCTTAGAGGAAATGTAAAAACATTTGAGTATCCTTGAACAGACATGGCCAATAATATCCAGCTCTGATTATTTTGTGAGCAGTGGTCTTGGCAGAATAATGCCCCCCACACACACCACTATGCATTTCACTCAAAACTGTTTCAGATTGTGATTTATCCAGGCAAAACAACAAAATTTCATCCCTATTCTTCCAAAGTAAATCACCTCGTATCAAGACATACCTTTGAGCCTGCAAATTCAGAGTTCTTTTTTGATTATTTGACATATGTTCTCGACATTTACTATTTTTCATAAAAAACACTACATCAGTATACCATGGCTGTAATTCTATACTAGTCAAATTAATATTTACTGTTTGTATATCATTGACTTGAGCCAACTCCATGTTTGTGTCAATCATTAGCTTGGCCAAACACAAACCCCTTACCAATTTGGTAACTTGAATTTCCAGATTAAATTCTTGAATCATGTTGACCCATTTACACCTTTTTCCAGTAACTTCAGACTGAGACAATATATCTTTGACTGTAGCATATGGCACATAAGCAATTATCTTTGCACAAACTAAATAAGGTCTAAAAAATTTGACTGCTTTGACCAATGCATATGCTTGTTTCTCCATTATCTCATAATTAAGTTCTGCTGCTTGCAGAGACTTACTAAAAAATGTTATGGGATGATCAAAACCTTCATCATCTTTCTACGAAAGTACTACAACAATTGTATGGAATGAAGTAAAAAAAAATATAGAAAAAGGCTTTTCATAATCTGGAGATCTTAATATAGGTGCTTGCTGAATAGCTACTTTTATCTCATCAAAATCTAACTGAGCATCCTTACCCCATTCAAACTTAGCATTTTTCTTTAGCAATTTAACAATGGGCTTGACTATCTCAGCAAATTTTGCAATGAATCTCCTCACAAAATTTACTTTTCCCAGAAAAGACTGAACACCTTTGATATGTTTTGGGGGAAAGAGCTTGTTGATGGCTTCCACCCTCTTAGGATCAATCCTGACACCTTCTTTAGACACTATATGCCCCAATAATTTACCTTCTATCACAGCAAAATGACACTTCTTTGGATTTAAAGAAATCCCATACTCCAAGGCTTTAGCAAAAATCTTTTTCCAAATTCTTACAATGATCCTCAGCCTTTTGGGAATATGCAATGAGATCATCTTGATACACCACCATAATTATATTTACAAACTCCTTAAAAGCCACATCCATGGCTCTTTGGAAAGTAGCTCCTGCATTTCTTAGGCCAAATGGAATTCTCACATAGACATATGTACCCCATGGGGTAGTGAAAGCTATCTTGAATTGTTCAGATTCTTGAACCAGCACCTGGTTATAACCAGAAAAACCATCCATCATAGATAGCAAATCACAACCAGTAACCCTTTATAGCATTGCCTCCATGTTTGGTAAAGAATAATTATCTTTTAATGAAGCCACATTAAGGTTCCTAAAATCAACACATATCCTGATATCTCCATTTTTCTTTCTGACAGGGACTAAATTAGACACCCAAGAAGAATGCCTGATCGGTTTTATTATCCCAGCCTCTCTGAGTTTTGTCAATTCTTGCTGCATTTTGGGGGCCAGCAAAGGATTGATTGGCCTATGTTTTGTCTAAAAGGCTTAATATCATCTTTTAGTGGGATTTCATGTTGAAATAGATCTTCCCTATAAGCCTTAAGGTCTTCATAAGACCAAGCAAAAACATGTTTGAATCTTTCCAGCAAGCTAATCAAATTTGTCCTCACATGAGGAGCCAATTTCTTTCCCATATATACAATCCTAGGATCACATTCTGATCCCAAGTTTACCTCCTCAAATTCATCCAACTTGACTGTAGATTTTTGGCACATATGACTATCATTGTCAGTAAACAATCCCTCCAATTGAGTTAGTCCTTTAGGGATTTCATTCGTCTGTAGCTGCAGAATTTCATTGCCAAATATGGTTTCTTTTCCATCAATAATCTCTATCAAATTATTACAATCAATTACTTGCCCTTCATAATTATCCACACATTGAATGAAATTAAGGATATCCTCATCACTTTCAAAAACTTACCAGTTATACATATTATTAGGAATGGCAGGCCTGGTTTTAGTTTCCACAATAGATACTCCTACTAGCGTTAGATCGTCATTTTTCAGGGCCACATTAGCCAAAAAATCTTCCATGATGTTCTTAGATCTTTCTATCCAATTTATGGAAAATGCATCAAAAAATTCAATGCTATCCCATACAACATGCTTATATTGTTTCAATCTATCATTTTTAGCAGCATATATTGATCTAATTTGGGAAATAGCTAGCTCTGAATCACCAAAAACTCTTAATAACTTAATGCCATGCTTGATTTCTATTTCTAATCCCAATAACAATGCCTCATACTCAGCTGTATTTTTTGTACATTGAAAGGAAAACATGAACGAGTATCTGAAAGTAATACCTGATGGAGAGACAAATAATACACCAACCCCTGACCCTTCTCTAGAGAACTCTCCATCAAAATACATCTGCCATAGTCCATACTGTTGCAATTCTAATTCTTCTATTATGGGATATGTGTTCTTCAATTATGGTTGAATCCACAAAGCAATTGAGCATGTTTGGTTCAATTTTTTCAACATAAACAAGAGATCTGGGCTCCCTCAATAGTTTTTCTTCTTTCCCATTTACATAAATAGTAGCAAAAGATAAATCCAATTGCACATGTCCTCCAATGTCTTCCGCACACTGTCTTGATAAAAGCATCCCATAATGAGGTGGTGAATCCACAACCACCACATCTATTTTAAAAGTGACCTCAGGGTATGCAACATGTTTTACCTCTAATCCTTGTAGGGTTCCCACCATAGGTACTTCCCTATTTCCCATAGCATAACATTTTCCAACAACAGTATCCACTTCTAAACCCAATTGTTTCATTACAGTGTAGGTCATCACATTAGCAGCGGCTCCTGAGTCCATCATGCAATTTTTTAATAGCATATTGTTTCTGAGGAGTATTACATAAAAATGATTGAAGTGATCTGGTTCTTGGATAATTACATTTCCTAAAAAGATTGGGATTTCATCCTTTTCTTTTTGCTCCCCTTTTAATTCACCATTTAGAGTAGCATTATCATGCACACCAGGCAAATCAGATAACAATGAAAAGGCTGCTTCTCGATGCTCTTTGATTTTAAACATCTCAAGTAATGGGACAAAGACTTTCATCTGAGATAAGGCTTGCTTCATATCAAAGGCTGGGAAACTCATGACATTGTCAGAAGATATTTTACCTTTATTATCGTTTAATTGTCTTGTTTTTTGTTCATGAGTGGGGGTAGCTTTATCTCCTTTGACCAAAGTTTCCTTCAGTTCTCCTTGTGTAGTTTCCTCACTTATGACTTCTGTGATGATAGGTGAATCAGGTTGTTTCCCAATTTGATCAACCTTTCTATTCCTAAGATGATATGAACTTCTTGCCTGTGTCACAACAACAATATTTAGAAATCTTATCTCCTCATCATTAGGCATTCCAAATTGAAAATGTTCTAACTTAGTACTTGTATTATTTACTATGATTGGCATGTTTTCTTGTGGCTCTTCTTCTGAACTACCATTTTCATCTTCAACAGTAAGTGCACACATGTTTATTGCAGGTTTTTTCTCACTCTAACTTTCTTGTGTTCTAATCTTTTCACGTTGCTCCACCATACCCTGAGCTACTGCACATTGATAAGGGGAATGAGGCATGTTACAAGCCATAGACCAAGGAGTATTTTCCACATTATGTGCATTGTTGTTTTTCAATGGGTTAGGGATGTCTTTATTCTTAGGATCAGTTTGTTCTTCTGACACAAGTTTTCCATCCTTCCACTGAGTTTTATAGGGAAATCTTGCAGCCTGTAGGGCTTATCGTGCCTTTGGTATTGTGGCCTATTATTTTCAAACCCCTTCTCATTCTTGTCTACCTTAGTAGCAAGATCTTTCACTACACTTACCAATGTTTCCATCTTATCTTCTTCCTTGAAATTTTTATTTGATTGTGTTTTTTACTCTTTCCAGAGTCTACTGTCATCTCGTTTGCCAAGCTTGCCAGAAGCTCTTCTATTGCTTTCTATGTTTATGGACAATTTATATGCATCTCTCATAGTATGAGGATCTTTACTCTGAGCAGGTAAGCAGTCTTTCCATCTAAAGCATTAAAATATGTGGTGACACATAAATTTTCATCTAGTCTCAATACTTGGAA
The DNA here is from genome assembly GCA_018584345.1 of Thuja plicata. Taxonomy (NCBI): domain Eukaryota; kingdom Viridiplantae; phylum Streptophyta; class Pinopsida; order Cupressales; family Cupressaceae; genus Thuja; species Thuja plicata. The sequence goes on from MU226188.1 coordinate 2,732,696, forward strand.
CAACTTATACATAGCCTTTTGAAATCTTACATTAAATTCAGCAATACCTTCATTAGTAAAAATTTTCAAACTGTTGAATTCATTTAACATAAAACCAAAATTTATTTTGTCACCATACTGTTCTTTGAAACTTCTAACAAATTCATCCCAAGAATAGATACTATGATCAGGAAAACCTTGGTACCAGTCTCTTGCATCCTTAATTAGGGATTACACAAACAATTTCATAACGACATCCTCATCTCTAATAATTAATGAGACTTAGGAGGTTTTTTACTTTCATAATTAATGACTTGCCTCACCACAGGGCCTGTATCTTTGGGATCACTTTTCTTAAGCAGGTGTTCTCTTTCTTGGCATTCTTTTCTCAGGGTGTCTACATCTCCAAAAATTTCTTTATTCAAGCCATGAAATCCCTCATTAGCACCCTGAGCTGCCAATTTTAATTGGGCAACCTGCTTTTTCAAATTCTCTCTCTGTGATTGCATTTATAATTTTTCCCTCTCTAGCCTCATCATTTTTGTGCTTGATAAGCAATAGTTCATCTAATTCCCTCTTCAAAAGGTCATTATCTCTGAGGACTCCCTCAATATCAGACCTAGAAGAATCATATATATTCATCAGGTTATCTCCCTTTTGGTCCTCAACCTTTTCATAAGGGATACCCTTGAAATAGGATGATGTCTCACCCTTTTCTTGATATACATTCTTTGGTCTAGGGTTAAATATATCCTTAAAGTAATCAGTAGTGTCAGACTCAGGATTCAGAGGTTCATTTATTTCTTTCTCAGGAATAGTACATAAGGACTGATCGGGGCCTACAAATCTAGGCTTCTAAGAGGTGTTATTATAATATTCTCCCTTCCTAGAATGGTTCCTTCTAGAAATTTTAGAAACATCACTCTCTGATGTTGCTTGAGAGTGATTTTTTGTGTTTTCTTTTGCATTCCTAATTTTGTCCAAAATGAAATCTCACACACTTGATCTGCTAATGTTCCCCTTAGAAACACTATAACCAATAACTCAGAGTCGCCACCCAGAAACCTTTGGGAATAAAATAATCAAAAATTCACTTTGACAATGATATTTGAGGATATGATTCAATAAAGTGCAATACACAACTTGTGATTTCAAAAACCGGACTTCAAGGAATCTATATATATGAAATATTATCTTCAGACTAACCTTTCATGCATTCCTTGATAGAAGTCCCCAGTGGAGTCGCCATTTTCTGTTAGTTCCTTTTCTCACTGACGTAAAAATACTCTCAAAGAGATAGCTCTATTTATCCCAGACACTGACCCAGCAAGATACAGAATGACAGAAATAGGGTTTTTAAACCCTCTACACTTTGAGCTCCATAAACTTGGGCGGGATTACCTTTCCAACTCAGAACAATCAAATCACTAAATCATTCCAGTAGAATATGAATGGAATTACAGGGATTGACCACTGTAAAATTTATTGAACAGACTAAACATAAAGGTAAAGATCAATTTTAACAACGATAGTCACCTAATTCAATGGAAAACAGACCAGTGCTTAATCCTAGGGTATGGAGTCACTGTTGCATAGCTTTACCCTTTTTGCTCATGAACAAAAATTTAAGACAAATACAAAATCTGATATAAACATACCTGTATACCTTATATATCTATCCTTATACATATAACAAATTAATTCATAAAATTCATTATAAACCCTGAATCTTACTGAAAATAATCCAAGGAAATTTTGATCTTTCCTTGAAAGAACCCTAAAACTATTTCAAAATCTGCCTAATAGATGCATAAATTGAACGTTCCTTGAGCATTCAATTTACATAAAATTCAGAAAACCATAATGAAGATAAAATAATCATCATGTATTTCAGAAACTATTGATGGATTTCATTTTGTATTCATAATCAGAATTGCTAATACATTCAACAATAATTTCAGAACCCTAAAAATGTATTGGTCTTAAACCAGAGTTTTTACATTTAAACTTGTACTTCCAAATGAAAAATGGCTATCTCCTTCCTAGTAGTCTTGGAATCCTTTTATAACTAAGGATGCAACAAGCTACGGACTACATGTGAAGGATTTACAAAAATCTTTTCAACAACAATTTTACAGTTAACATAAAAACAAAAGTTGTAACAAAAAATAGGTGGCAAAAGTTGGTGAAGTCTAAACAAGGTTTGTTGTTGCAGTTTGACAATATCCTCTTCATCCTTTTAGCTTTGCTTCCAACCTATTCACCTCTTTGGCGGTGGGCCAATCAAAGTTCTTTTCTTGTTCCATCTTGGCAACCACCTTTGTCCACCTGGCATCAATGGTTGTTCTGGCCTCTGAAACAAACTTCACCATATCTCTCTAAAGAGGTTTTCAATCAGTTCATTGCAATATTCAACATTTACATCCTTCTCCAGGTGTTTCTTCATCTCATCATCTTTAAATATCCCATCAAATCCATCTGTCCAATCAGATTGTGGCTTCAGGATGCCAGCTTCATCATATATCTTAGGGATCAGGGGACGACATTGGTCACCAAAAAGTTGCAATTTATTATTTATTAAGTCAGCCTTACCATTGAAGAAGCTAGATGTATTATTTACCTCATTGATCATTTCAATAGCGTCTGTGATCTTAGCAAGAAAGTCATCACTGTACAACATGGTTGTCTTCAATTTGTCCATCAGTCTGTCTCTTCCTGACCAAGTCTTAAATGTGGGTTCCAAGAATGTCATAGCTTCAACAGCTATTTTTATGCTTCTTGTAATGAGCCATACAATGTATACACTATGTCATTCTTTTGCTTCAAAACATCATTTTGATGTAGCAATATAGGCAATATAATAGACATGAAATTTATGCTTTGTCCATGTGACAGTTCCTTGGACTGGTTTTCTACCATTGTTGAATCTTCTTTTGCCTCTATGGCAACATCTGTTTCAATTCTTGATACTTCCTGAGGGGCTGGATTTTTCTCTCTCTTACTCTCCACTAATTCCTCCTTTAATTTTGCAATCTCCTCCTCCAATGTGTGGTTATACATCACCACCTCTTCATGCATTTTTGCTAAGGCTATCATCTGGCCAAAAGCTGTTTCATACCTTTTTGACAAATCATCAACCTTTTCCAAGTTCATGAATGATACTTGAGTCATCAACTGACCTATCTTAGTGTAGTGTTTTGCAGATTCCAAATCATCTTGTCCGCTCTTTTTTCCTCTCTTATGGTCATGACTAGAGGCTTTTGTGTAGCAGGGGCCAATCACAATATAGCTAGAGTCTTGGATTTAGGATCAAATCCTGATCCTTTCAGAACTTCATCAATTTCAAACTCTATTTTCATTAAGGGGTCTTCTTGCCTCCTGATCTGGTCAATGATGAAATTGGATTGTAAGTCCCAATCTGGCATTAACAACACCCCACTATTCTGCACCAACAATCTTGCTTGATCCACAATAATCAGCTCACTCTCAATATCATAATTCTGGAGTGTCTTCACAATTTCCTCATTTTTGTCTTCCTGACCTTCTCCTGCAATCAGGTTCTGCCTTAGATCCTTCTGCTTCATTTTGATCAAGAAACTCTTAAATTCATCAAATTTTATGAATTCATCGTCTTTCATGAATTCACTTGCCATCATTACTCTCTCATCAGTTTCTCTGAATAATACCATTTGATTATCCCCTTGACCTTCAACCGGGGGTTCCTTTTGCATTTGTCTTTTGAGCCTCCTAAAATATTTGTCATGCTTTGTTAATATAGCCTTAGCCATATTCTTCCTGTCCTGCCCCTTCTTGTGCTTTATTTTTTGTTTTTTCTTGGGTGGCTCTCTGGCAGAAGTTGCTTCTTCACCCACCTCTTCTTCCTCTTGGTGAAATTCTTCTTGTTGTTCTTCTTGTTCCTATTGTTGTTCCTGGTGTTCCTGGTCATGCAATGCAACAGGAATTGGGGATCCTTGGGATTGTGCATCTTCAGCATTGAATTGTGGTACTTGTGCTATTAATGTATCATAAGACTTGAGCATCTCCTCCATTCTCTGTAGATATGGGAGGTCAGGGAAAAATCCATAAAATATCTTCTCTAAGTCTTTCCAATCATCTTCTTCCCTGAGAAGATTGTTCCATTTCCTTCTTCTTTCTTGGACTTCATGCCTATCCAGTTTATTTCTTATAATTTCTTCATCGTCCAGTGGCTCATGATCTTTAATTTTTTGCCAAGGGGTCATAGATTTCAGGGCTATCTTTACAAACTATTTTGGATCACAGAACCTAGCAATTGCTGGAGACACTCTATATTGCTTTAGGAAATTATTGATCAGGTCAAAAACTCTCTTCCCAATAGAGAAATCACAACCAACCCATAACCTAGGGACAAAAGTACCCTTTTTATGCCCTTCTAAAAACTCTTTTTCAACCCAAGTAATTTTCCAAACAAACTCTAAGAAAGCAACTCTAAGGGGTACAAACTTAGGGAGAATATGAGGTGGTTGTGTACAACCATATATCCTTATGATAGTAATATGAGCAAAGAAGAAAAAATCACCCCAGTTGTGAGTAATTGGCCAATTTGGAACAAATTTTCAAGGTCTCAAGACTATTCTGACCTCATTTGGAAATCTATGCCTATCAGTTCCTAGTAAGTCAAAAATTGGATCCACAATCCAATTATAGAAGCATACAAAAGATGAATTTACTAATGAAATGTCTCATACTTGTGTCCACCTTTGGATTGGTGCATTGACACCATATTCTGAAACAAACAATTCAAGCTCTTTGTCCATGGACTCCTTGTTAAATTATAGAATCATACACATTAAATGGGAATAATGCTTAAAATTTGGTACAGGGGCATCCGATTGTATCTCTACCAATGCAACATGTATAGCCTCAACTATGTATCCTACATAATCATAATCAGTGTTGACCTCTGGGTGCTAGATATTCATGGCCATCATGAGCACATCCTGGGGTACTGTTGAATCCCCGTCAAAACCTAATAGTCTAGTTAGGCCATATATTGTGCATTTTATATAGTGATGAAAAAGGGATAAGTCAAATGGTAGTTTGAGGTTGTCTGGGACTTTCACTAAATTTCTATCCACCCTGGGCATATATCTGGGCATATCAAACTTTTTGATTAATTTCTCCTTTTTCTTACAATCCACCTGAATTTTCTCCTGCTCAATCTATGTGCACAATGCACCAGTGATCCCAAAGACCTCTGCTGCTGATCTCCTTTCTATGGATACTAAGGTCTCTTTGTTTTTCTTTCTGATTACCCTAGCTATTGGGAAATAATTCTTAGCAAGTTCCCTAATTAACCCTATATCCACACATATATCAGGCACAATCAACTTTGCCATATTCAACTCCCAGGGATTGCAAATAGGCACTAGTTTAATCCTAATATTCCAAAAATACTAGAACAGAGTATTACCAGAGAAATTTGGAGTGATCGGGTTTCTGCATTGACACCATCTGTCTCTCCATTCATCCCAATTAGCATTGTTTGCGTTTGATGTCCCAGGCAACAAATCAGCAAATTCTTCTATGTATTTCTTTGTTGCGACCTTCTTTTCAGACCCCTATGAGGCAGAGCTAGTAGTAGCTTGACTCATCTTTCCTTTTCAGGATTCACTCTCAGAAAAAACAAGCTCTGTTGATTTCATAGAAAAAATCTTCAAAGTGCAAATGAGAGTTGTACAGAATCAAGCTCAATCATTCATCTTTATAGCCATCAAATCGACATCTTGTCCACTTGAATGCCAAATTATCGCACTTGCAGTGTCATGCAATCGTCTCTCTGTAACTAATGCTGCCATTAATTCACACTGTTTTATCCCTACTGGAAAAGAGTACTCACTTTTCTCTTTTTTGCTTTCGTAAGCCTGAAATCAACCACTTGTCAATTTCTCGCCAACCTGATGTACCTTGCTTGTATTCAAAATTATCCTTGCGAGTGAGCGACAAGACCTTTCCTTCTAAGCAGTCGCACACCTGTGATCTATTTTTGTCTAGGTTCATATGCTTCGCGACTAAGTGATGACCTAACTTGCAAATTCATTATTTGATAGTCACACACTCACTATCTCTTTATGCTTTGTATTTATAGCTAAACGAGTGAGCGGTGTTACTTTTCCTTTTATCAGTCGTGGACTCGCAGCTCAAAACTTTACTTTCTTTGAAACCTTGCGAGTGAGCAACATGACCTTTATTGTTCAATCATTTCTCAGTCGCACACTTGCTGACCTCTACTTATCATGCTTTGCGCTTAAGCGAGTGAGTGGTTTTTCAAAACAATCACACATTATTTTCAGGTCGCGCAGTCGCTATCTCTTTATGGTTTGTCTTTATACCTCTACGGGTGAGAAATGACAATTTTCATTACGCACTTTTATTTAGTCACTCACTCGGGCTGTAAAATATTTCAGCTCACAAGCATTAGCGAGTGAGCGACGACCTTTTTCCATCATAGCTTCGCATATTTGCTACTGAGATTTCTCTATGAATATATCCTTTGCGACTGAGTGAGCGCCTTTCAATCTTCTTCATTGCACACTCGTGGACTTGAAAACTTAGCCGACACATCATCTGCGAGTGAGCGACAGCCAACATGCTTCCTTAATCGCACACCCGCTAGCATTTTCTTACTTGACTTTATTCATGAGCGAGTCAATGATAGCTTTTTGTCTTTTTTTTATCACACACGTGTGAGCTCCTCATTTCAAATTGCAAATCCTTGGCGATTGAGCGAGAAAACAACTGATCACTTAATCACGCACTTGCGCACCCTTTAATAACACTGAATAATTCATGTGTGACTGAGTGACAAAGACCATCTAATGACCAAAACATATTATATCGCGTACTCACACTGCACAAAACACAACAGTTAAGACTTGCGTGAGTGAGCGGCTAAACCTTCTCTTACACCACTCACTCAGTTGTAGACAAAAAAGTGAAAGACCTAAGACCACCGCAACTGTGCGATACATAAAGACTTAACTCATCGCTGACTCGCTGAACCTTTTAACATAGAACTTGATCCCCCGCAAGTGAGCGACATACAAAATATTTCAAACTTGCTCAGTCACACACTAATAACCCAACTTCAAAATCACATTGTGACTGCACGATTAGGACAAATTAATGACCAAGTCGCTCACTCACACACCTGATTTGACTAAACAAGACATGACCGCGACTGCACGATACACTTAAAACTGACTCGTCACTCACTCGTACATCTAAAAAGACACTTTAAAAGATCAGCGCGGGTGTGCGACTAAAGCTTAGAATAGGGCAATTTTGAAGACTTAACCATAAATTTGATTTTGACATGAAAAGACATGGATTTTGAATCAAAAGACACGGGAAAAATTGCCAAAGCATGGAAATTTGAAAATTTTGATATGCAGTGCTCACAATATGTACCTCCTTTTATGATGTTACCAATGAACTCTTGATGTATCTTCTTGGATGATGTACACTTGTGATGTGGACATTTGATAAACACTTGTGATTTTGGACATTTGAGAGACCTTACCTCTTCCTTGTGATATTGATAATTTGACCTGGATGATTGATTCGCACTGTCCTTGAGAACTCCCACAATGATTATTAATGCATGATTTAATCTAACATTAATGCAATATGGGAATGCAGCTACACAGTTGTCACTTTGTAACAGATAGTTATTTTTGCAATTATCATCATTGAGCTTTTTGGTAAACCATTTGGAAACTAGTACAACCCTCACTGGTGACATTTCCAAACATGATGGTATGAATACCTATTTCATCGGATTCAATGTGACCACTGTCATCATTGAAGTTCTATTCTCATTGAAATCCGTATAGCCCTCACTGGTAAGATTTCCCCACCATGAGAGCATGAATACTTCTTTCATCAGATTAAATGTGACCACTATGATCATTGAGGTTTTGTGAATCGGTGAAATCGATACAACCCTCACTGGTGAGATTTCCAAACCATGGGGATATGAATTCTATTTTCATCAGATTCTGCAATGTTGCAAGTGGATCTTGGCATTAAGGTATGAATTACCTAAATGGCCTAAGTATCCCTTTGCGTAAACAAGAAAAGGTTTGATCCCTATTGATATACAAATGTCCTCGATGATTCTTTGATGATCATGTCATTAGACGAACTTGTATATGTCTAGGAATCAACCTTACAAGCAGAAATCCAGAAAAGATCATATCTCCATCATTGTGTATCTAGTTCAAAACATCATTGATATGCTAAAAAGACATGATATAAAAATCAAGAAACATCATTGAACAAACTTTTCTATTTTTTTGTTGATCCATTTTCTTAGAAAAAAAATTCATCCAATCTTGATCCTTTGTTCATATTGGTTGATTCGATGTTCCAGCATAGCATTTGATTGCTTAGCCTTTGAATTTGATTCGATGTCAATGTTTAATTTTGATATTTGGTGGATCGATCAAGTGTTTTGAAATTTGAGATTTGGATTCGATTAAAAAGTTCACCTATCCTGGATTATTGATTCTTAGTAAAGGATGTTTGCGTTCTTCTTGTTTCAATTTTGATGATGACCTCACAAAGTGCCCCTGGGTTGCATGAAAAATTCTTTTAAAATCGATGTTGGGGTGGTTATTTTGTTTCACTTTTATTGGCGCAGTTTCCCACCAGTTTATTCGTGAAAAAAATTATGAAATTCATGTTTTGATGAAATAAAATATTGAAATTTGAAATGAAAATGATTAAAAAAATGATGGGCGCCAAATGTTGTTCGTATACCTGCAATTCACAAACCTGCATGAAACATTAGTTTAACATACTTTTCAATCAAATTTTGAAATCTTCTAACTAGGTTAATCAACTTTGAAAGTGAAAACAAATTAAGAGCGTCTCAAGGATCTCTATCTACAAGGAATAAACAAATGCTCTCAGCTACAAGCATCCTAAAGTGACAACCCCTAGAACGAGAATTGTGCTAATGATGATGAAAATATGGATCTAAGATGCAAATTAAGATGAAATTCCCTATTCTATGCTCAAATTCTATGTAATCATGAATGATTTGCCATTATAACAAGAGTCTTCAAAAATGCTTCAATGCTAAATTTGCTAAATCCCCAATTCAAGATGCAATTTGAATGTGAATTCTTACTCTAAATGTGAATTGGTAAGTTTACACTAAGAAAATCCTCCTATTTATAGGAATTCCGAAGGGTAGGGGGTGAGTTTGATTAACCAAGGTCAAGGTAGAGTTGAGGTCAAGTTTGAGTGATGGGTTTCAAATAGGGGGACAAGATGACAAAATGAGTGGTGAGGATAGAAAATCCTAAACGAGTGGCCAAGATAGCAAAGCCTTGGAGTGATCCATGTGCTCTTCATCCCTTATTCTCAATGGCTCTTTGATTCTTTGTCCCCTTTGTTGAAAGTAATTAAGATTTAATTAAATCAATCAATTAATTAAATTAGCCATGTAAGGGGTTTTAATGGGTTGCATTTGATTTATTTAATTTAAACTATATAACTAATTGATTTAATCAATTACATAGTTTAATTAATCCCCTTTTGGCTTATATTTAATTATTAAATAGCTTTTTTATTTAATCCATGATGTTGACTTGATTTGACCCCTTTTGACTTTGGTTGACCATGTTGATTTTGGTTGACCAATTTAGGGTGTCTATAATATGTTCTTACATAATTGTTTTCATAATACTAAGATCATATATTCTTCTCTACTGCCATATCGATCTAGTCGTCATAAGTGGTAACATAGGGAAGCATGTCGTACACACAATTAAGTATAAGCCTACTTATTTAAAAAAACCTGGCGTATGGTATTGTTTGGACTTATGTCTTCCCTTCATGTCAACATTAACCTAGCCAATGAACAATCTAGGATGGAGGTGAGTAGAGTAACAAAAATACATTTGAGGCCCTGTTTGAAGGCGTTTTCTTATGAAATGGTAATGTATTTATTTACAAAGGATGACTCAATGCAGTGCAGTGCACACACAAAATTGTTTGTTGCTTCATCATGGTATTGTGTTTTACATCATCTGGAAGTATTTACTTTTCAACTATATCCAATGTTGGCTAAAAAGTGTTTTCATTTATGCATTTCCTCCTCGGACCACCCATAAATAACGGGAATACCACACGCTTTTTCATTTTACCAATATTTTGAAGAGAATTGAGCTTGGACAACATTTGGGGTTTTCTGGTGCTATTGCTTCTTTTGCAAGTTTTTACGCAACTTTTCTTTTCCCTAGCCCATGGGCTACTATTTGTTTATTGTGTTTCCGTTGTATTGCTCATAGTCCCTATTTCTATTAATAATGTATCTTTTGTTTTTGTTTGTATATCATTTGCACTCTGTACTCTGTAGCCGTTAGTATTATGGTAGATTCAATGGAACTAAAATTAGTTATGGTTATATTTTTATCATTTTTAGGGTTTCATTAGAATCATTGGTATGGTGCAAGGTGGGTTGTGAGTTTGGCATATGGACAATAGTTTTATTTTCTTGCATTGGAGCCTTAAACCACAATCATTGAAGCATGCTGGGTTGTAAGTTTCATGTGTGATTTAGAACCTTAACATAAGATTTTTAAGATATTAATTTTCAATGATTTGTGTTAGGATTTGAGGAAAATTAATAGATTTCTTTTTCTCAATGTTATGTTCCTTTACTATTTTTCTCGTTTGAATTTATTTATTATTAGCCCTCCAATATATTACCCAAAGCATATCTTGCTATTTGCATAACCAAAATATTTCTTACTATTTGCACAACCATTGTACCTTATTAAAATACCATGCTAGTTATACCTTGCTATGGACATAACCAAAACACCACCATAACCATTGCACTTTGTTGAAATGCAAGTAATGCAAGTACTTGTTAATAAATATATAGGTATGTCTATGTCTAGATAAACCGTGGCCTATCATCTTCAGACTTCCCGTTTTTAAGATAGCTAGCCAAATAGGTAATGGATATGGGGCACAATATTTGCACAAGCCCCCATCTCCATGCCTGCAGTAGGTGCCCGTAATTTCTAATTTCTTCTGCCCGCTCTGCTTAATATCTTCTACAGTACAGTATGTGCTGTCATAAAAATTAAATATTTTTAAAAGTGCCAGTCGTATCTCCTCTTTAATTAATATTAATTATTAGTTTATATTGTTATTATTTAATAAAAATTAAATATTATTTAAAAATTATAATAAAACAATATTTTTTTACTTTAATAATCTCATCTTTTATTTATTTTAATAATGGAAATTTATTTTTTACATTTTTTTGTCAATTAATAAATTATAAAATTGACGAAAGAAATTTTTAAATAGATTATTAAATAAATTAATAATATAACAATTTTGAAGATTTAAAGATTAAAAACCAAACAAGTTTTGTAGATACTTTTGTCATATTTGTTTAATAATATATTTATATTTATTATATAATTCAATCAACTATGTATATCATTCATTTAATTAAG